>JAGSMP010002377.1:0-51284 GCA_029286625.1 Parnassius orleans
GCAAGCTTTCCTATCAAATAATGTAAATTACTTGGTATTAAAGCATGTAGCCAGTGAGTAGATCAGATTTATTTAAATATTTTTAAATTATTAGCCCCGGAGAAACTGTCAGACGTTTTGTGAGAATTTTTTATTATATTTAATAAACACGCTGTAAAATAGCAGATTAAATGAAACGCTTTTTTGAATTTTTGAAAATACATCTTTAGGGTAGTTTGCCCTATGTCAACTCCTTCACAAGTGTCTATTTTTAATTAATTCTTTATCAACTTAGCTGACGGATAGTAATTATTGTTTAAACTTTTTGGGCAAATTTTTTGCGACTTTCCTGTATGCGCAGTACCAGGTGTACCAGGTAGGCCAGGCAAACAGTCAAATACCTGTTTATTGAGTGGACTGATACTTTTCAACAAAGTTTCATGATGCATCAAACACTTCATGAAAAATGCGTCATGAGCTCTCGACCATTAGAATAGGATTGACATACGAGCACACAGTCCGCAATGGTCAGTGGATGCCGTGTCCCATAGAAATTTCATCGACATTTATCCACAATTAGAATCAAAATGCAGATGCGTTGTCGTTTCCACTAAAAGGTTTCTAAATTCTAAATACTGACCAAACGATACACAGAAGCAATGAGCTAATATTTTACGCTGGTATTCTGTGATAGCGTGGTCCTTTTCTGTCGAGTTGACCCATTATTGCTACAACGATAATATATACCTAGCTGCAGCGTGGCTCTACCACGTAAAAACGTATAGCGATGATATGTAAATGAATTTTCGAAAGATATTTTCCTATCTAAATGAACATTTTGTTAAGTCTAAAGAGCCATAGAAGCTCAGAAGCTAAGAACTCGTTGTAAATTTCACAATACGCGATCAAACCGAGTTCGATCACCGCCGCACCAATGAAATTGTTAATTGCAATTTTAAGCGCTGATTTACTACGTGTTTGGTGACGAAGGAAACATCGTGATGTTACTTGCATATCTTTACTGCCTCTTTGGTTTAGTGGTATTAAACGCGACTAATTATCTTGAGGTCCTGGGTTCAATTTCGAGTCGTGTAAAATCTCGAAATCAGTTATTAAAGTTTTCTGTCAAAAATTCACAGTAGCAGCCGAAGTCAGGAATTTGGCGATTTATCGACCAGTACAGTGCTTCGCGTAAGGCCGTTGTCTTGCGCTTCACCTCTCTCTCATCGGAATATAAAGTGAGTTAATCGAGTGCACTTGCCTGCACCAGGCTCTTATAATGCTGTCGCGCAGATGGGTAGTCTCCGTTGAGACTGGCCCCGTGACCGAAATTCGGTCTAGAGGACATTAAATAGTTATTATTATCTTAGAAGTAAAATATTTCGAAGACGTGGAAAGTCTGCCAACACTGAAGCAGCGCTGAATTTATTGCTCTATAAATCTCTCAGAAATTAGAGATTGCTTGTGGCCCAGATGGTCATAAAGGTTGTAACCTATCTTATGGATACATTTTAATTATTTGACATTGAAATATTTAATATGTACTCAGTACTAGAATATACAAGGTCTCTATTACCAAATTTAAATATTTTATGAAACAAAACTGTAAAAATAAATGAATACATGGATGATAATAACCCTGGTAATGAGGTGGTCGCTTCCAAGCTGTTTCTTCTAGTGCGTAGTACATTCTACTTCAATATTATTTGGCTATGTTTTAAGTGATCTATATCTTTTATGTGTCTAGGTAGCATGAATGAACCCTCAAAAATATGTAAGTGTATTAAAGAAATATAAAAATTCTAACTATGTAAGTGGGTAAGTCAGGGCTTTAATTGTTCCATACATGTTTAGCACCGACGTTAGAATGAAACTATTTTATTATTCTCAGTTCATTGAAGTCGGTTTTACATTTTATTAAAATACTAGCTGTTCTCCGCGAATTCGCCCGTGGAATTTATTACGATTGGATTTCATGGGTTTTAATTTTTTAACTAATTCTTTTACTAAAACAAAATAGCCTAAGTAACTCCTTATAACATCAGTTATCTGACAGTGAAAATCCCGTCGAAATTGGTCCAGCGTTTCAGATTCAGATTAGCAGGAATAAACAGACAGACAGACAGATAGACAAAATTTAAAAATTGTTTTTTGTTATAAGTACCGTAAATACTTTCATATGCATTTAGTAAAAGCTGTTATTTTGAAATATAAACAGACACTTAAATTTTATTTATTTGTATAGAGTATAGATTAATTTTATACTACATGAACCTATAAAGAATTTATACGTTCATGCTATAAAAAACATTTATTATTTTTTTATTTATTTTTAACTTCATATTATACACTTTAATGTTATAGGCGGACTTTATGTCCGAGGTATTATGTTGGAGCGCCTGCGCATTCTTTCTCAGCAAAGAGTTAAACAACGTACTTGTAGTAATTACGTCCGTACTTATGTTAATTTCAAACGGGTCTTTGTCGTTGTAATATATTCTTTACCCTCTCAACTGTTGTAAGATCAATACAATCGTCCAAGACCACATTCAAGTTGCATTATTTAAAATTCCGTAAACTCCGAACATGGTCCTGGATCGTCGCCGGATATAAAATAATAAGCACCAGAATTTATATTATACTCGTATAATAAGGTAAATTCAGTGGAGTTTCGTTGGAATCAAGTTTGGAGTTACGTCGCCGCCATCAAGAATGTGGGTCAATTTGCAGTAATTACGTGGTGTTTAAGATAAAATTTAAGATTCATCGTCACCCAACACTCTATTAAGGTAATCTAATAGTATTTGATGTAAATCACCGGACTTATAAGGTTAGTGAATTTATTGTTCCTATCGATTATTAATTACCTACTGCGTTGTGGTTAACATTTGCAATTTTGATAATTTGCAGTAATTAAGTAAGAAGTTGTATTGTAAGGA
Organism: Parnassius orleans; assembly: GCA_029286625.1. NCBI lineage: Eukaryota > Metazoa > Arthropoda > Insecta > Lepidoptera > Papilionidae > Parnassius > Parnassius orleans. The sequence continues at coordinate 2,919 of JAGSMP010002377.1, forward strand.
TACTGTTAGAAATTAATCTACATTATTTTTGCTTATTTACATTATTTAGTATAATTGTGCAGTAGAAATCGTATAGTAGCATTAATTATTATTACCACAACAAGTTAATGTTTTTAGCTTTAATTATTATTTATTTTGTTGTTTAGAGTGATAGTAATAAAATTATACTAAAGTAATAGCGTAATTGTAGCATAGGACGATTGTTGGTATTTTTTTGATTTCGTGGGTATATAATAATTGAATTAGGTATTGTAGTAGCTTAAATCATAAAATTATTTACTATTATTTGAACGTCGAGAAATATTGTAAAGTTACGTGTCACTATAATATTATTAAATTATTATTTGCCGAGTTAGTACCTACATACTGTATAATATAGTTAAGTAGTTTTCAGAGCTTAGTAGTTAGTTAGTGCATTAGATAGTCGGAGATTGTTTTGAATATTTGTAATTATATACATTCCAGGTCGAATACTCTCGTCTTCCAGAATGACCGAAGAAAAAGAGTTGATCAAAAACGAGGTAGTTTTAAAGGCCGCTTAACTGCTTTCATTGGTTACTTGGATTCGCTTACTACACTTTACAAAATCATGACGCGACGGTGCAATTGCGTATGGGTAAGCTGGACACATTATAACCAATGATGAGGTGCAGTTACGCTTAGAATGTATTGTCGACAAGCCCGACTTACAACTAACTGAGCGTTCATGCTTTGAAACTCAGTATTACAAGGCGCTAGCTAAAGCTCAAATTTTACTGAGCGATCACCATAATGCTAACTCCGAATCGGCAGGTAGTGACAAGAGTTCTCGAGTCAGTAATCATAAGTTTGTTAAGTTACCTACCATACAGTTGCCAAAATTTAGTGGATCATATGAGAACTGGTTGGGTTCCATGATACCTTCTTTAGCCTTATTCACTCTAATGATGAAATCGATGAAATTAACAAATTTCATTATTTACGCGCATCTCTCGAAGGGTCTGCTGCTGTGGTAATTCAATCATTTGATTTTTCTGCAAGTAACTATACAGTAGCATGGAATGTCTTATGTGAGAGGTTTAACAACAAACGATTGTTAGTTCAAAATCATGTGTTTATTTAACCTTGAAACGATTACTAGAGGTCGTCTGTAACTTTAAAGCGCTTAATCGATTTATTAAGTAGAAACCTGAGGCATTAGAATCGTTAGGCGAACCAGTTCAGCATTGGGACACGCTTCTAATTTATATAGTTACACATAAATTGGATCAGAAAACCTACCGTGAGTGGGAGGAGTTTAAATCATTTAAAAGGATGAATCAGTTACATTTAATTTATTCCTTCAGTTTATGCGTAGCCGAGCTGATTTACTCGAAACCTTAGAGACGTCGCGTAATGTTCACTTTGCACCGCATAGGCCGAGTCCTAAATTAAAATCCATGGTTGGTGCAACAATCGAATATTCATAATATAAACTCAAATAAACAACTCAAGGTTGTTATAAATGTAACGGCGATCACAATTTAGGTAAATGTCACAGTTTCTGGCGCTCAGTAATGAGGCTAGGTTGAAATTATTACCATCTTACAAGATCTGTTATAATTGTTTTAAGTCAGGACATTTTGCAAACCATTGTAAAAAGCCAGGGTGTAAGATATGCAACCGCCGCCACAACACAATGATTCACGTGACTGAAGCGATAGCACGTCATACCGTACAAAATAAAATAATTTCTCGCTCGAGAATGAGACGGGCACTCGGACAGGGACTCACTCGTCAATGACATCAACTGCAGGCACTGATGTGAACAACGTCGCTTTATCGGCAAACGTAGCGCATCGCAGTGAACAACGAGATGTATTATTATCATGCTTTGATAAAACTACTTGATTGTAATAACGTCGAACACACATCGCCCGCGCAGTATTAGACTGCGGTAGTACATCTAGTTTTATAACTGAGAATATGCGCAAACGATTAAATTTGGATTTTGTCGACATAGATAAGTCGATTTTAGGCATTAATAGCGTGTATTCTCACGTAAGCAGAAGGTGTCGTGTACATTTAAAGTCGTTAGATAATAGTTATTCCGCTAACATTAATTGTTTCATTTTGCAATCAATTACTAGCAATACCCCAGGCCGTGAATCAAGCATACGTGATTTTCAACTTCCATCGAATATTTGCAGCTGACCTACATTTTACAAGCCTGCCGATGTAGATATTTTAATCGGGGCTGATCTCTTTTGGGATTTGTTAGGTCAAAAATTAATTAGGAGTAATAAGCCCATTCTACAGGAAACCAGGCTGGGTGGATAGTTTCTGGTCCAATTAGTGTTCATCATTCTGCATTGATGTCTAATGACTTACGATGCAACTTCCTAAGACTGATTCTTGTTTTGTGACGATAATAAAGATGATATTCGAATCGACTTAACGCGGTTTTGGCAGCTGGAGGAAATAAGTCCCAAGTCATCTCATTATTCATCTGAGGAAAAGTTGTGTGAGGATCATTTTGTAAAAATACGTCACGTCTTGATGATGGGCGTTTTGCGTTCGGTTACCTCTCAAAAAAGATACCTGTCTATTAGGAGATTCATTTAAAAGAGCTACACATTGCTTGTTCTCCTTAGAGCGTAGATTAAAATGTAAGCCTGACATCAAGCAGATGTATTATGAAGTTATGTCTGAATATCAGTCACTGGGACACATGTCAATTTGTGAAAGACCTAATTTAAGTAACGGCGCGTATTTTATACCCCATCACGGCGTACTCCGTGAAAGTAGCACTACGACTAAACTTAGAGTAGTTTTAATGCAAGTTGCCCGACGTCGTCAGGTATTTCGTTTAACGAAATACAAATGGTCGGTCCTGTAGTTCAGGACGACTTGACGTCGATCTTGTTACGTTTGGCAACATAAATACGTTTTGTCTGCAGATGTGGAGAAATGTACAGGTGCATTATCGTTCATTCTGATGACAGGCACCTTCAGCAGATAGTCTGGCGCAACAGTCCTAGTGAGCCCATACAGACCTTTCAATTAAATACTGTCACGTACGGTACGGCAAGTGCACCATTTCTCGCAACACGCTGCCTGAAACAACTTGGTCTACAGTGCAAAATAAAGCCATAGCGGACATCATAATGCATGATTTTTATGTCGATGATCTGCTTACGGGTGCTGATGACTTAGATGACGCAAAGGCCATACGTCAGGTGTTGCCGAAGTATTGGCATCTGCTCGTATGCCATTGCGAAAGTGGAGATCGAACGATCCCGAGTTACTGTCAGAACCAACACATCACTTGCCTAAATATTGGTTCTCGCTGAGCCAGACAAGTTGTTAGGTCTTGGCTGGCATTCAATTCAGATGAACTCTGCTTTCCATTGAATTCACTAGTTCCCGATGGCAATACTAAGCGTGATTTGCTTTCAGTGATTGCACAAATCTTTGACCCGCTGGGTCTTCTAGCCCCGTATGTAATCACCATGAAAATATTGATACAAAGGCTTTGGTTAGACAAACTTTCATGGGATGAACCACTGTCTCCCGAAATTAAGAAACGCTGGTATGGCATTATCAAATCTCTCCTCTTTAAATAACATTCGTATTCCACGACTAGTTATCTGTGAGTCATGCCGGTGCTACAACTGCATATTTTCACTGACTTCTGAGTGCGCATACGGTGCGTGCATTTATGTTCGAAGCGTCAGCGATAAGACAAAAGTTATGGTTCGATTATTAACGGCTAAGCCGTGTAGCTAATCAAACCCACAACAATACCACGATTGGAGTTGTGCGGTGCGTTGGTAGGAGCTCGTCTTTATGAGAAGGTTGTAAATTCCCTTCGTGTTAAAATTGACAAGTCTTCTTTTGGACAGACTCCACGATTGTTTTGGGTGGTTGCGAATGTTGCCTGCAAACTTCAGCCTTTCGTGCGTAATCGTGTCGCTGAAACTTTGGATAAGGCCAGTGACCATAAGTGGGGACACGTCCCAACAGATAGGAACCCAGCAGACTTAATATCTCGTGGTGTGGATATCAGTGCTCTGGCAGGACTTAGATTGTGGTGGTCAGGTCCAGATTTTTTAATGTATGACATATCAAAATGGCCTTCTCAGCCTAAGAATGTTGAAACACTACCGGAGCGTCATGATATTATATTAACTGCAGTCACTAATCATCCAAAAAATAATGATTGTTTTATCGATTTTAGTCGTTTCTCGAATTATTCCCGCCTTGTACGTTCCGTAGCTTACGTTTTACGCTTCATTATGTCTTGTAAAAGACAGTTTATTCCTTCAAATTACTTAACGGAATTAGAATTACGAAACGCGTTAAATATTATAATTTCAAAGTGTCAATATGATTCCTTTTCAGAGTACAGTTTGCTTCTGAATAAACAAAATTTACCTAAGAAAAGCCCACTTCTTAAATTTAATGTATTTTTGAGCGAAAATAAATTATGCGTGTTGGTGGTCGTCTTGATAATTCTAAATTTTCATATAATAAGCATCCTATATTATTACAGTCCAATCATATATTTACAAAATTATTATTTGACCATGAACACAAAAGGCTAATGCACGCAGGCCCACAGCTACTGTTGGCAAAAATTAGAGATACTTATTGGCGATAGGTGGTCGAAGCCTAGCGAAGGCCTGTTATCATAAATGTATACGATGTCATCACGCATGAAGGGTAAGTTTCGAATCCACTAATGGGTAACTTACAGCAGCGTCTCCTTTCGGGTGGCTTTCCTTTTGAAACCGTAGGAGTCGATTGCGGGCCCTGTTATGAGCGCGACTCGTCAAGGTCGTGGGTGTCGACTGGTAAAGGTTTATATATGTATTTTTGTCTGTTTCACTACCAAGGCGATTCATTTAGAGTTGGTAGGTGACTTAACCAGCAATAACTATTTACTGGCATTGCGCAGGTTCATAGCTCGAAGAGGTAAGCCAGTTAATATTTATTCCGATAACGGTGCTTCTTTTGTTGGTGCCAATGACTTGTCCAAATTTTTAAGGGCAATTGCGATTCTTTGAGCGAAAGCATGGCCAATGATAATATTAACTTTCACTTTATCGGCGTATACTCCTCACTTCGGTGGTATCTGGGAGGCGGAGTCAAATCGACAAAATATCATTTGCAGAGTGTTGGGCAATGTCACTTAACGTATGAAGAACTTTACACCACGTTGACCCAGATCGAAGCAATATTGAACTCCGGCCACTCACTCCACTGTCTTCAGATCCTGCAGATTGTACGCCCCTCACTCCGGGACATCTTTTAATTGGGCGTGCACTGACTTCTTCTGCAACCAGACTACCAGCATCACTCCACTCCGTTATTAACCAGATTCCAACGCATTGAGCAACTGCGTCAGCATTTTTGGGAACGATGGAGCAAAGGTACGTCTCAGAACTTCAACAAAGAGTGAAATGGCGTTCTTGCAAAGATAGCTTAAAGATAAACGATTTGGTGGTAGTCAAGAAGACAACCTTCCACCGCTGAAATGGAAGCTGGGAAGAGTCGTTGCAATTCACCCAGGAGCCGATGGCATTGTTCGAGTTGCAGACATCAGAACTTCTACTGGGATTATCAAGGGCATTTAACCGGATTTGCCCGTTACCGGTGTCATTTAATTCTGGTTGAAATCAAAGATTTCAACGCGGGCATGTTGGGCGCCTGCGCATTCTTTCTCAGCAAAGAGTTAAACAACGTACTTGTAGTAATTACGTCCGTACTTAATGTTAATTTCAAACGGGTCTTTGTCGTTGTAATATATTCTTTACCTCTCAACTGTTGTAAGATCAATACAATCGTCCAAGACCACATTGTTTGTATTATTTTAAAATTCCTGTAAACTCCTGAACAATTATCTCCCAATCTACCTTAGAGTAGTGCAGAGATAAAAGAGGTAGGTAAATAAGAAGTACAGAAGTACATATATAACTGAATACATATAAACATAATGTACATATATACACAAGAAAGACCTCATCTATTTCTGGGAATGTCTTGGCGGACTTCACATATCTTCGAAATATATTTTTTTTTTAATTTTTCATGCATGCAGGTTGCCTCACGATATTTTCCTTTACCGCTGAGCACAAACTGCTAATTATGTTTATAAATATGTTCCGGGTCTGCGTGTTTTTTATGCGCAATTTATTGGAACCGGAGACCCTTTTTACAAGAAACGAGGCATTCCATCGTAGTTCTCAGGGGTGACAACGCATCTGTATTTTGATTCTTAGTCAAAGATAAATGTAGATGTCTGTGGGTCACAGCATCCATTTACCAGACACAGACCACCTATAATAGGTGTTCTGTGCCCTTTGTCACCATTATTCTATAAAAATGTATTTTAAACGACTCTGCGTAAAAGCAGAAAATCCTACTAAGTAGATATCGTTTTTAATTATAAAAGAATAATATTACGTGCAAACATCTGACTTATAAAAGTAGGAAATCAAACGTACTTCATCATCAACGTCATAATCATTACCGACAATCACTAGTCCGCTGTTAAATAAAGGCCTCCCTCAAGGAATGATATAAAGCACGGTCCTGAGCCACCCGGCGACTTCCTACATCTTTTACCAGTATGTCACTCAATTGTGAGCGTGGCCCAACACTTCGCTTACAGCACGACGGCGAGAACCTTTCATGACCATCGGTCGTCGATTCTTAAAGCTATATGGCCGGCCCATTGCCACCCAGCTTACTGATCTGATGGGCTATGTCAGTTACTGTAGTCTTACTGCGTGATATCCTTATTACGAAATCTATCACGCAGAGAAACCTCTGAGCATAGCTCTCCGTAAAGAAGCAACTGTACTTATTATTTACGATTATAATTAATAATAATAATAATAATAATAATAATAAACTAAAATACGGACTGTAGATTAATTCATTGATATACTATACCAACAAAATCGTGACGATGCTGCGGACTATGCAGAATGCGAGAGCAACGCATATTTGATCGTCACTTGAACAGTGGAAAATCACCGCGTTTTCAATTTATTTAAAAAATCTATTTTATTTGTAGTATCAGTGACACTAACTTACAGTGACGGTGAAAGAAAATCTGTCATCTAGTTTCATTAGGCAGTGATATAAGGCGCCTATAAGAAATTACAGAAAATTTTTATGGTTTTCGATAGATAATATCGGTATAACCCAATGAACGCAATAAAACATGAAAACATTCCTGGCCCCAAAATGACTCAACGCAATTGACTGCAGTAGGCGGGCTTAATTTTGATTAATTAATTTGTATTGCACCTTAATACATAAAACAAACAAAAACATTTAACGTTACAATAAAAACCAAAACTATCATGAAATAAGGTCATCCATCTCGTCTGTGTGTCCGAGTAGTAATAAACAAAATAAACTGTTAGTGGAGTTTCATTGTGTCAGCTTGTTTGAATTACTGTGCCATGCTGCGCTCTTAATACCCTTGATTTATTTGTATTCACTGATATTGGGATATCAGTCCCAGTTGATCTCAACCGGCGACGAAGAACAGCGTTGAAAGTGTGAACATCTGCTGTTTGCCAAAATGGCGATAATGTCAAATCCTCTCTACAACTAGAAAGACTACTCAGATGTGTAACCTTCCTAAAATGGTTCAGCCTTTTGCCAGCTGTGGACCCATGGTCTGATGAAGAAGAGAAAGAATATACTTTGACCACTTTGATAATTGAAAATGTATAGAGTATAATATTAATCAAAATAAAACCCAACTTCAAAAACTAAACAGTTTATCTGTATATTATATAACTTCCACGCAAAGCTTCTGTGTCAGTTCTAAGAAGTGTAATTTAGAATTAAAACGCCGATTTTAGAAGCTATATGGATATTATCCTGAATTTTTAGTTTTTGATGACGGTTTTACTTTCATTAAAACTAGCTGTGCCCTGCGGTTTGCTCGCGTATAATTTAAGCGCAAATCTAGACACTTTGTGTCTTGTGGGACAAGCTACCAATGAATATTTTATTTCCATGTAATCAATATGAAACCAGCCATTCCTTGAGCAGACACAGACACTTTTTGTGTCCAGTTTCTTCCACTTGATACATCCGACCACCAACCAAAAGTGTTCGGTGTAGGTAAATGGAAATTTTAAGTCGTCAGTTGCAGACAAGCAACACAAAGCAAGTTTACGGCGCTGACATTAACGTGGTGATTGGCCTGTAAATATTCACGGCGACGACGTCACGTAGACGTGTTATCAACACAACAAGCAAAAGTAATGTTCCTCCATCGACATCCAAGGTGAAGCTGACGGAAAACAAGCAACGAATTGTTACCAGTGTCCAGAAGTAGCAACCGGCGCCTGTGTCCGATTGCCGCTACCGGACACAGCAACTAGGTTTCTGTGTTACCACCGTGTTGGTAACAAAAGTGTCCACGTTTGCGCAGCGACTAAGGAATTACTGATTGATTAATTGATTTATAGTACTTCAGTATAGACAATATTTTAGTGACCTTTTCATTTGGTATTAAAATATATTGGTTTTCACCGCATCCTATTCTAGATAAGCCAACATATAACTGACCATGGGAAAAACAGCATTCACTTAAATCTTGCGAAAGTCTGTCCCTGTGCTTTATTTATAGTGACTGCAAACGATACTTTATGGGAAATTGTATTCTTTTAAAACAGAAGATTAACAGAAATTCTTTTTTTTTTTATAGGAGAGGGGCAAACGAGCATGCGGTTCACCTGATGTTAAGTGACTACTGCCCATGAACAACTGCAACACCAGGGAATGCGTTGCCGGCCTTTTAAAGGAGTAGCTCTTTTCTTGAAGGTCCTAAGTCGTATCGGTCCGGAAAAATCGCTGGTGGTAATCGGTTCCACAAGGAAGTTGAACTAGTCCCGTTACAAAGACTTGGTGGCCGCAGGTTTTGTAATAAAATAATGGGAGTGCCACTTTTAAGTTCAATGAGTATAAGGGCAGCCCATTAAGTTCAAAAATTTAAAATTCTTGAGCAAGGGGTTTATTGTCGCCTGGTCATTTGGCCATTATTTTATCGTTGATGGCGTCAACGGTTGTATTTTTGCAGCTAAAATTGCCCTTTCACATACCCATTGATAATTTTTGATTTATATTAGCGACATCCGGGTATACTCTAGAGATTAGGTCTTCAGTGATGGTTACGATTTTACCAAGGTCTTTATCAATGGATTTTCGGTTGACTCAGGTATTTTCCCATTATCAATCAATAATAGCTTTTTGAAATCTGTGTTTCCTCCCAAGTGACTCCTCATGTTGGTCCGGCTCGGCTGGTAGGCTCCAAGAATTCAAAGATTTCCATAAGGAGAAGATTTTAAGCAAGATTTAATAATATCTGCTCTAGTTCCCCTAACTATTACAGGCAGTTTTTGAAATCACCAGAAAACATAAAAGTAATTCCACCCATAACTTTATTTGTGCTCCTTATGTCTCTGAAAGTTCTGTCTAATGCCTCTACGTGAGATATATGAGTCATGAGCACTCATTCCATATTATTAGACTGGCATCTTGCAAGATTTTACCCAACGGACCATTTTACGGATAGAACACACACTGTCACGTTCAAGTTACACAGTAAGGGCAATTTAAAGGTAGAATGAGCCGTTCTCCGCCTGTCAACAGTGAAGCAGCAATACCTGACGACGCAACGGCAATAGCAATTTTTTCCTGTGACTAACTTTCACTAATATTAAATTTGCCACAAAAGTCTTGCCAGTTTACATCATATGGTCTCGAAAACTTCTTCTAGACTTATTATGAGAATTATGCATGCATTGGCCGGAAGTTCGAAATCTGTAAGACATGTTTCGGACATTTCATGAATTGTCTTCAATCAATTTAAGACCTTCATGATATAAGACGAAAGTGATGGTGTTTGAAAGAGATGAGGCAGTGACAGACTGCAATATCGTGATTGAGATGAACAAATTGAACAGGTGAAGGAGTTTGTGTATCTGGGTTCAAAGTTTACAAGAGATGGGAAGTGTGAGAGTGATATCGAAAGAAGAGTGAATGCAGAAACATGGTGAATGGAGCTTTACACTCCTTTATGAGCAGTCGGAAGTTGTCTAACAAGGCTCGTTTGGCTGTACATGAGGGGTGTTGGTTCCGACACTCATGTACGGAAGTGAAAGTTGGGTATGGCAGAAGAAACTTGAAAGCAGAATAAATGCAGTTGAGATGAGAGTTAAAAGTATGATAGGAGTTAAATTGAGGACAGGATAAGAAATAGTGAGATAAGGAAACGTTGTGATTTGAAAGAAGATGTAGTGACAAAATTGAAAGGTATGCTGAGATGGTTTGGCCATGTCGAGAGAATGAATGACGAACGATTGACGAAAAAGTGTATAAGGCAAGTGTGAATGAAAGTGTTGGAAGGGTAGACCTAGGAGGACGTTTCTCGACCAAATCAGGGACGTCTTGAAAAAGGCCAGGTCAGAGTACCCTAAACCGAAGAGCATGTATGAAGGAATAATGAAAGTGGACGAAGCGAAACAAGTATGTAAGGATCGTAGCAAGTGGAAAGAGTGGTCTCTGCCTACCTACGGAAAAGGGCGTGATTATATGTATGTATGTATATTTCGTCATTGTATGGCATTAACATATCCTGATTTTCATTTCGAACTCTATTTAATATGTCTTCACATGTAACCACAATTTTTCTTCATAATTCCATTGGCCCTGATGGCTGGCAAAATATTAGGATGATGGCAAATAATTCTCTCAATTTGACTGCCGACTCAGAAATAGCCCCGTCTGAAAGTGTATTTTCCCAATGTTCATCTCCTTTAGTAATCTTTGTTCTTTGCAAGCACCTTGAGACGTGGCGTAATGCTATTTACAGTTCTAAGATTTTCAAAAGAAGTTGGTCCGTACATTCAATAATAGCATTATTAAATAAAAACATTCTGTTTAAGTTGAATGAATATTATAAACACGACCTAAAGCTGCGTCTTTTTACACCAGGGTATCAATTAACATCCCGCACACGTTTCCTTCTAGGAAATTTATTTCTTTCCCAGACGCAAAATCGTCATTTCTGCAGAGGTAAAAAGCCAATAAGCGTCGATGCAGGTGGATTATTAATGCGTAATCAGAACCTTTATGGATGTACTTGCAAATATATTTTATTGCTTTGACTGTGCGTTGAAAATTTGTAATTGAACTGGATTATATGGAACAACCCATCTATTGTCTAGTCATTTCAGTTCCTCTCACATTTAGGACACCTGTATTACCCCCGCAATTTGATGCTCTACGTGTATAGGTTGGGTAACCATCATCACCATTTTGTGTCTCAGAAATAAACTTCCTTGGATATTTTTAGTACACATGTTTTCTTTCATGCAGGGTGACGTCGGGTTATTTGGTCTACAAGGACCATGAATCATGTTTTTCATCACAAAGTGATAAAGTTCAGGATCTTGTTCTTTGTCAGGTATTTCAGCCCGTATTATAACATCTATAGAATCTGTTTGAGTTTTGTTTGTAAGCCATAGCAAAATATTTGGTAATCCTCTTTTTGTCATTCTACACTATAAACAAAAGCCTTAGTTGTGCCAAAATATATTTTTGTTAATAAGTCCATGATTTTCTTGAGTTTTAAATGAAAACTCTTGAAACCAAATCCTGTCTATCTTGTGATTTTTGATTTGAAATAACTCGATTAACTATAATGATTATTTATAAATTAACCGTTCAGAACGACCTTAATTTTATATTACATTTACATATTTCCTAAGTACATACTCATTACCAAAAGTAAAATTCAAATTATTCACTGATAGGTGCACAAACAGTCAACGTCAAACTCTGTGCAAGCCACGTCTGTAATGAAAAGAGCCATTCATGCATCTAAGATGCGCGAAATGACGCTCCTCGCTTAGCTGCGTTTCCACCAGAGATGTGCGAGGTAGCTGGGCGGTGCGAGGATGTGTGCAAGCTGTGTAACGGTGTGAGCGTTTCCACCAGTGATGTACTATGCAGCTGACCGGTGCGAGGATACGTAGCGATGCTGTGAACGGTGCGCAGATGAGTGGTGCGATGATGTGTAGCGGGCTTATTTTAGATGCGAGCAGGGTGAGTTGTGGAGCGGGCGCGCGCGCCACTGCCCGCTACTTCTTGCGTTCTTCCTAGCACAAATCCTCGCAACATCCTCGCACATCCTTGCCTTTGTTCCTCACTTGCTTCCCTTGTTTTGTATATACAAAACGTCGCGCCGCTGAGCCGTTTCCACCAGAGCTGCGCTGAGCGAGGCTAGGTAAATGAAGTGATTCTATTGGTTCTTAACAAACACATCCCTCGCTACGCATCCTCGCATCTCTGGTGAAAACGTAGACTTATAAATGCGTTCACTGCTCGTTTCTAGGATCTCATCGGGCGACTAGGGTTTATGCGGTGGTTCGCGCCTGATCAGAGTGTTCATTATTTTAATTTTCCATTATCTCTTAAACTATACGTCCAAATAACATGCTATAAAGAGCAAAGTCTATCTTCATAAAATTGTTTTGATGATGAAGTAACTTTCGTTCATAAGGATTAATATGCCATGCCTAATAATAACGCTCATAAATCACTTTTTAATTTTCAATATCTTTTGTCACAAAATACCTTATTGTGGCTAGATATAAGAAATAGGCATATGTAGCATGGACTTTTTTAGATGGAGTAAGACTAATATTTTTATAGAACATTGTATTTATGTACGTGGTAGAGCCATGCTGCAGCTGTATTTATAATATAGTTGTAGCACGAATGGTCGGCTCGACCGGGGAAGGACCACGCTCACAGAATACCAGCGTAAAATAGCAGCTAGCTTTTTACTGGAAAAGAGGCATTCCATAGTCTCACGGGTGACAACGCATCTGCATTTTGTTCGCAAACGAGGATAGGTGTAGATGTCTATGAGCCAGCAACCACTTACCATCAGGTGGACTGTGTGCTCGTTCGTCACCCTATCCTAAAAAATGTAATACTAAACGTTACGCCAGCGCCGATAAAGCAGTTAGAAAGCGCCTGACTTGTTAACAAAAATCAATATTTAAGGCTAGCTGAGAGATATAGCTAATGCTAGATAGCCTATACTATTCCTCATGAATTTGGCTATTATAAACAAAAGGATTTTTTCAAATCGGACTGGTAGTTCCAGAGATTAGCACGTTTAAACAAACAAAATCTCTTCCGCTTTATTATATTAAATTATAGATTTATTTAGTACCCTTTTAAGTGGATTATAGCAAGTGAATGATCTGCCTTAGTTTATCACTTCAAATAATTAAAAATCTAACTAATATTATAAAGGTGAAAGTTTGTGAGGATGTATGGATGTTTGTTACTCTTGCACGCAAAAACTACTGAACGGATTTTAATGAAACTTTACAATAATATAGCTCATACATCAGAATAATACATAATAATAATTCATCAAAATATTGTGTAAATTGACCAAAATATAACGATAAATGTTAATTAAGTCTGAAAAATCTGTCATCTGCGATCAATTTTGGCGTGAACACCTATCACGCAAAAAACTGTGAACCGATTTGGATGGGACTTTCATTGGCATATAGCTGATGTTATAAGAAGTAACTTAGGCTACTTTTATTTTAGGGTTCCGCACAAAACAATTCAACGCGTACGAAGTCGGGAAAACTAGTATTTATATAAGTTTGCATTGCCGATGCTAAAATATATATGTGTGCCAGACTTATAGCCTCGACTTCAGAACAAGAAATTATTTAATTATTTTAGGTTTATGTAAGTCGCCTTTACATTTTATTAAAATATTAATATCTTGACTTTTAAAATGTACCTAGAAGTATCACAAGCATAAACTGACAATTAGAATGTCTTCTAAATAGTTACAATAATATGTAACTATATTAATAATAATTCTCTGTCCGTGTGTATGTGTCTGAACTCCTCCTAAATGGCTAGATCGATTTTAATAAAAATTTTGAGTGTGATTGCTGATTCAAGAATGTGGCGCTGATGTCGAGATCCAGAAATCACCGTGTGAAGCCGGGACAGATCGCTACTTTTATTAGGATGGAAGTTTTCTTGAAATTTTAAATGGAACCACATTTTTAATATAGCCTATTTAATTCAAAAAAGATAATATAAATAAGAAAATCGTTAAACATACATAAAAACACGCGTCGTTTAAATAACCTGTTTCTTTTTAGAAGTACCGGTTAAAATGAGTGTTATAACGTCACTTTATATAATCATAATCCTTTGAAATTCGGAATAAACGCCATCATTAGCCTAATAAGTGTTAATGGCTTTGAAGAACACCTGAAATATGAGCGAACAATTTGTGAGTAATTCGTGAGTTATTATCCATCTAATGACTTTCATAATGACGTACCTCGGTAATGGTGCTGAAGGCTGTAAATTTTAACAGCACTTTATGATAGGCAAAGCTCTTTTAATGGATAAAGTGATTATAATTTTATAATGTGTATAATATAGCAGTGTAGGGGTGGTGTAAGACAATCAATTACTTTAAGTCATTCCGTGGGTGTCGTAAGAGGTGTCAGAGAAATTCAAAAATATTTTTTTCTATTAGAATAAGGGTGACAAACGAGCACACAGTCCACCTGATGGTAAGTGGATGCTGTGGCCCATAGACATCTATATTTATCCTCAATTAATAATCAAAATGCAGATGCATTGTCACCCCTGAGGACTGAGATCGATCGAATCATTTCCAGTAAAAAGAGTCTCTGGATCTCTACACTCACCATACAAAACACAGCTGCCATTTTACACTAATATTCTGTGAGAGCGTGGTCCTACATCGGTTGAGCTGACCCATTCGTGCAACACCCATAATATAGCTGCAGCTTGGCTCTACTAAATAATATATTATAAATTGGTTAGGAGCGGAATAATAACATGACTGCGATTACGAACTAGGTGGTAAGACTCTTTCTGAGCTACCACCCTTTTACCTATGTCAGAAGCCAATAGCTGTGCTGTGTTCTAGTGTAAAAGAAGATAGTGTATAGAGAGCTAATATAAAGAAGTACACTATCAGGTCATTCTTTCAAGTCCGGAGGTAAGGTCTTATCTAACAAAACAAAAAGGTCTAACAAAACGAGGCCAAGCTCGGCACATCTAGTTCTACTCTTCGAGGAGTTCCAGTAGCATTCATCGAAGTACACCTTCAGATTACTCCATAAAGTCCAAGACGTATCACAAGTCCACTGCTGAACATAGACCTCCCCTAGGAATGCCACAAGCACGGTCACGAGCCACCTGCATCCATTGACTTCCTGCATGTCTTACCAGGTCGTCACTCCATCTAGTGGGGACGCCCTACACTTCGCCTGCCGGTACGTATAAGTATATTTATATATAAATCCTACGTTTTGCGACAAAATATTATAATAAAATCTGTGATTATAAAAATAATAACCTTGGTCAAGTATGTATTACTGGAAATAGGCATTCTATCTTAGTCCTCACGGCTGACAACGCACCTGCATTTAAATTCGCAAACGAAGATAGATGTCGATGTCCACAGCAACCACTTAACATCAGGTGGACTGTGTGCCTGTTTGTCACCCTTATTCTAAAAAAATCGCTAAACTATGAGTACATAACATTTGTTTTCGAGTTATCCTAATAATTTATATTGAAGTCGGTTGTACAAAATTTTAATTTTCACAATTGCTGTGAGAATGAATCTGCAGCCTTCGCTGTATGAAGTTGGCTACAGGTATCCATGGACTGCGATAGCCAGTTACCATCATGTGGATCAGTTCGTCTGTCATCAGTTTCATAAAAATACCGGATGCCAAGCAGTGCAACTATGAATACAATTTGGTTCCTATAATACTTTCAAGTAACACTTTCAACTGTTAATACTTTCAGTTATCTTGGTCACATTATAACGAGCGATTTTAAAGATGATTGTGATATAGAGAAAGAACTTAGGGCGCTGGCGGTTAAAGCAATATGTTTCCGGTGCTTTGCTCTATGTACAAATGACTTAAGCCACTCTTTCAAAGCATTCTGCAAATCTTTTTACTCGATAGACTAATAACGCTTTAAGGATGCTGTCGAGACTGCCACGGCACTGTAGTGTTTTGAAAATGTTCGCGGATGCTAAGACTGATGGAGTTCACGCTGTTATGCGAAAGAAATCATGTTCAATGTTACAGCGTCTGCGTAACAGTAACAACGGCATTCTGAAAATGATTGCAGCGAGGCCAGATTGCCATTTTCAATGATTGAAATGTTAATAAATTATATATTATGTAGGTATAAATACTAACGTTACTAACATAGTTATTAAGTAAATATTGTTATTAACATACTAAATATGGACTAATTAATGTATGAAGTAAATTTGTTATTATAATATTATAAGATTAATCTATTAGGGAGGCCTTAGTACAGAAGTGGATAATCATCAATGATATTTACTAAACACACACAAAGAAAATAAATTTGCGTTCTAACAAAGCATTAGCTTTCACAATGCAAAATAATGCAGGCAATATTGAATCACGTAGCAAATTGCTTTTTGCTATTCCAAATGTCCTAAACGATGCTTGAATACGACTGGAAAGAACAACTGATTTTATTTCAAATAATAGAACGTTATTAAGAATGATTCTAAAATCGATGCTCGCCTGGCAAATTTCGGACACGGCGGCTGTCCTGAGACTCTATCTACGCAGGCAAGCGCGTATGCACTCAATCGCATAGTCCGAGAGGACGGTAATCCGACCGACCAGAGAGATCGGGCGCAGGACCAACGGCTTAACGTGCTTTCCGAGGCACGGGGGTGAAACACCGCCAACTTCCTTACTCCGGGCTGCTACTGACTTTCTTGACAGAAAGACTCAATAACTGATATCTCGACCTGGGACATGATCAACAGTCGCTCTTACGATCACGAGACCAACTAAGCAGTCGAAAAAAATCACACACAAATGTTGTTTGCATAAAACCAAAGCATCAATAGAAGTTAGCGGGAGAGGGGTAACACAATAGCTGGCCGATTTCTCAGAATCCCAACTGCAAAAAGAAAAATTGTTATTCGCTATTTTAAGTGTTGAGCACGTTGATTGAAGAAAATCAAAGTGAAGTGAACTATAAGGAATTAAATATTACGAAAAAATGTTTTGCCCGTTACCTACATAAGTGCGGCGACCTATTTATGAAAAAAATTCGACTCTATCCCCGACTAGTCAATATGGTATACGCGCAAGCACATGCGCAGTCTCTATTGCCTCACTATAATAGTCCGATGGGACGGCAATCCGACACGACCGAAGAGAGATCAGGCGCATATCCAACGGCTTTACGTGCTTTCCGAGGCGCAAAGAAAACACCGCCAACTTCCTGAGTCTGTACTGCTACTGGGAATCCCTTGATAGAAAATCCCAAGAACAAATTTTGGCCAGAAACGAGATTCAAGCCCAGAACCACCTAATCGCGCTTATGACTACTGGGCCAAAGAAGCAGTCAAAGTCTATTTGACAGTATATGGCTCGTTACACACACTTCGACAAATGCTGTTTTCGTTTCCGTGGGATTGATGTTTTATTACTTTATACTTTACTAAAGGATTTCCAATCTACCACTTTCTTAGAATATATTTGACCATTTATATCAATGAATTTTTACGTGGTAGAGCCATGCTGCAGCTATATTAGTAGTATAGTTGTAGTACGAATGGGTCGGCTCGACCGGGGAAGGAACACGCTCTCACAGAATACCAGCGTAAAATAGCAGCTTAACACTGCTGTGTTTCGTATGGTGAGTGTAGAGAACCGGAGACCCTTTTACTGGAAAAGAGGCATTCCATCTTAGTCCTCACGGGTGACAACGCATCTGCATTTTGATTCTTTATTGAAGATAGATGTAGATGTCTATGGGTCACAGCAACCACTTACCATCAGGTGGACTATGTGCTCGTTTGTCACCCTATCCTATAAAAAAAAAAGAATTATTTGAATGGTATTTATCACAATTTGATAAATTCTTAACAATCCAGAGTCACACTGTAACTCATTGTAAGAGCTTTAATTTGCCAACAGACATATTCCTTCTTTGAGACGTGTTAGTGCTACGTGCACGTGTCCCCAACAATAGCTTCCAATTTCTCACGAGGAAATGGAAATTCTGTGATCCAACGTCACGTCCTCGTACGAGGTTTTGTACATTTTTTGTATAAATTTAAAATTGGGGATATGGAGGAAATAGCTTCAAAGAAATTTTGGGATTGCGTTAAGAGGTTTTATTTTTAGCCGACTTCAAAAAAGAGGGATGTTCTCCATTTGACTACCTTTTTTATGTTTTTATGTATGTTACGCGTTATCATCGATTCTGAACCGATATTGGTTACTCTATTTTAATAAATTATTCTATTTTATAAAATAATAATGTAATAAATCAAAATGTTTATGAAGGAAATAATATCCAAAGCTATGAAATTGAGATTAACAGTTCCATTGGTCTTATAATCGACTGGCTCGTAAAAAATAACTTAAATATAAATTTAGAGAAAACTAAAATTATGAAATTTAACTGCCGCTTTATGGCAGTTTATCCAGTTTTAATATTAATTATAAAGGTTCACCAATCTATGAAGCCATAGAAACTAAATTTTTCGGAATTCTCATTGATAACCAACTGAACTGGAAGGCTCAGGTCGATAGTGTTTGCAGTAAATTATATAAATTTTCATTCGCCTTGTATAAGTTAAATAAAACAAATACGCAAAACACTATAGCATATTTGGATACGTTGAGTCAACACTTAGGTATGGTGTAATGTTTTAATTAAATTTTTCATCTGAACTGATCTAGAAAAACTGAAACATTCCTCCGTAAGATACACATATTATCATAACCGAGCGAGTGGAAGGCAGTGATTTTAAAGAAATTGATAATTTACTAAATTTACTTTATACAACATGTGACAAAAACTTGTTTTTTACTTGTAATTCAAAACAAAATATTGTGCGTGTTGTTATGTATGTAATGTTTTACTTCCGTAATTAGCTAACGTTTAATTTACATGCGAATGATTTCGTAATAACAATAGCAAATAGCAGCTTAATGCTGCTGTGTTTCGTATGGTGAGTGTAAAGAACCGGATACCTTTTTTGCTGGAGGTGAGGAATTTCATCTCAGTCCTCAGGGGTGACAACGCATCTGCATTTTGATTTTTCATCGAGGATAGACGTAGAAGTCTGTGTGCTAAATCTACGACTATGTAACACCACCATTTCGGAACGATATATAAGAGGAGGCAAACGAGCATACGGCTCAATAAAAAAAAGTATATGTGACTACCGCCGCCCATGAACAACTGCAACACCAGGGGAATTTGTTGCCGGCCTTTTCAAAAAGAGAAGCCTCTTTACTTCAAGGTCCCAAAGTCGTATCAGTCAGGAAAAAAATTGTTGGTAGCCGATACACAGAATTTTTCCGAGGAAGAAAACAAAAGATTTTACAATACTATTCTTTAACTTATTCAATCATCAATATATAACTGAGCAATCATCAATACTTTGATGAGACCCGGTTCAAATGAACGAATCATTCACGATTAACACAACATTGCTATCGGCTAGTCTCCGTTGAGACTGGCCGCCGTGACCGAAATTCGGTCTGGAGGACTTTATTTATACTTATACTCGGAATCGTAAGCAGCACTACATGGTAATCATCTTTAATATGTTTTATGATTTATGGCCTCTCTTGGTAAAATTCTGCGATTCATGTCATGCACGTGTTCTACTCTTGAGTATGAATTTACAGTTATACAATATTTAATTTTGCTAAAAACTTCTGAAAAATTCTTACACGACTAAATTATTCAGTATACTTACTTCATTTTCATTATCCTTATATTTCAAGATCCTATTAAAACCCTATAAATTGACTCTTAAGGGATATTTGGCATATTTGCCATGCTTGGCAGGTGTGTTCACAATTGTTCTTGGCAGGTGTGTTAATTTGTTATAAAAAGTTCAGATGAAAAATTTAATAAAAAATTTAATTATTATGTAATTCTGAATAATGCTTCTGAAAACTGTTGCAGCCAAAAAAAGCAATTTACAGCCGAATGCTCCAGTCCAGAAGAAATGTAATTTTTCCAAGAAGTATTCAAAATTAATACTTTGCCAGTTTTATATCACTGTACTGAAAAAAAATGTAGTACACTTTAAAAGTTGGCGCATTTCATAGGGATTCCAAAATGGTATAACACTTGCAAGATTAATACATTGATTTAATATATAGGGGTGATTCCATATAAATTTGGAGAAAAAATTCCACACTTAAGGTAGTAAAATAGGGGGTTAAGTTATTAATGGAGCTATTTAGACATTGAAATTGTGATATTCCTTGATCTACTAAAAAAAATAAAAAATAAACTTTTAATAAGAACTAGCACCAAAACCCGGTTTTACCCGGGTCAAACTACATCGCACACTTAATGGTTATAAAATCAGTTTTTCTATCTTATATATGTACACAAATCTTTGTACGTTGTATATAGTGTATACGAAATCGACTGATTAATTAATTTATTAAAATAATTATGAATCAAATTTGTTTAAATAAAAAAAATATGTTTTATTGAATATATAAATATATACATATTTACAGTTTTATAAACGATTATATTTTTAATTTTTATTTACAACGCTTGCTTATATACTACATTAAATTTGTTGTTTAATATTTGGACTGTAAATAAACAATCTGCGAGGTGACCCAACTCTTGAGCATGCGACGTACACTTGACCGTGCTGAGCATGGTTCTCTCAAATTAACGCCACAATATTGGATGTTTGGCCCTGTACTTTATTGATGGTCATATATAAGCCAACTTGATTGGGAATTGTAATCGCTTAAAATTGAAAGGTAATCCAGTTGATATTAAAGGTATTTGCGGTATAAATACCGTTTATCCTTTTTCTTTACCCGTTATTATACTGACCTCGATGATGTTATTCTTTAGTTGTTTGATTCTAAGTTTTGTACTATTACACAGTTTCGGCGAGTTCAGATTTCGTAGTAAAATGATTGGCGAACCAACTTTCAATTTAAGACAATGTAATGGCATTCCTGATACATTCAACGAATTTAAAAATTCGGTAGGGAAATTGACGTTTTCATCTTCATCAGTCATTTTATCGATCGACATGTAAGTTTTCTCTCTCCGGAATCATTTCTTGAATAGTGCTGTTGATTTTGTTAACAATCTGAACATTAAAATAATTTAGATATTTACAATCTAGAATTTTATAGACCGATAATAATTATTTTTAATAATTTTAGTGCTTCGATATAATTATGACGGAATTCCAGATCATTCATGAAATTTTGAGAAGACTCAAAACTCTTAGATCGATTTGAATTAATTTTAATCGATTTTAAGCATTTTAAATAAATTTTGAATTTTTTAGATTATTTAAATAAAAGTTTAAAATGATCAAAAATATTTTAGATCCACTACAATCATTTGCAAATATTTTTGAACATTTAAATGTATTTTATAATTTTTTAGAATGTTTTAGAATTTTTTGAAACCATCTAGAACATTCTATCGTGTCTAAATTATTTCTAAATAATATTGACATTTCAATATATTTTAGAGTTTCTGATCAATCTAGAAATATTTAGAATATTCTAGATCGATAAAATTATTCTTAATTAATAATTTTCAGTGTTTCAATATGTGATGGAATTTCTTAGACCATTCGTGGAATTTCTAGAACAATTTAGGACATTCTGGATCCTACTATCACTCATTTTCATAATTGTAAAATATCCTAGAATATTCTAGCATTCTGGAAAATCTGAAATATTGTAGAAAAGTTCTCGATATTGTCACGCACAAACTTAATTTACGCCATTCAGCATAGTCTTGAGCTTATATGAGTCGTACAATGTGTTAGAAAAGGATAAAAGTATCTCATTACACATTTTACCACCCAAATCCACTCACTTCCACCCACAGCAACCAAACTCCTTACTTGGAGTGTACATGGTGTGCTACACTACCACTACAAGTGGTGGCAGTGGGTGGTCCTAGAGAAAAGGCTGGACATACAGACGAAAACTTTCCTTTTATATTTATATTGATTAAAGTCGACTTCAAACTATGTACTAATAATAATTTCAATTTCTGAAGTTGGGGATTGAATTCTTCTTTACAATATATTTTAGCATCTAGATACTTCAGAATGATGAGAATGTAATAATTTTATTATATTTAGTTGTTTCAAGTGGGCCTTTACTTTTTTTATTAAAAAATATTTTTCAAAGACCTACAGGGCCTGGCTTATCAGTAAAAAGCTCAGGCAATCAACAATTAGTGGCAAATACATTTAAAAGAATTGTGACAAAGAGCAATTACTAGACCGCTAGCTAACAAATTTGCATGGTACTCTCTGTTCCGCAAGTCCAAACTGGTTAATATGGACAAACTTTGTAATAATTTATATAGAAGTAGGGCGCTAATGAGCCTCCTGATCCACCTGATAGTAAGTGGATGTTGAGAACTATAGACAACTACGTTCATTTTCAATTTGTAATCAATATGCAGGTGCGTTTTCAACCCCGAGTACTAAGATGAAATGCTTCGTATCCAGTAAAAAGGGTCTCGTTTCCAGTAAAGAGGGTTAAAGCTAGCTATACGAAATTCTAGATGGAAAAAAGATCATTCTTATTTAATAAGCTTCCACTTAAACTTATATACGTGGCAGGGCAATGTTGCTATATTAAGGATACAGCTCGAATTAGTCGACTAAACCTGGGTAGAACAACGCTCTCACAGAATACCAGTGTAAAATAGTAGCTTAATGCTGCTGTCTTTCGTATGTTGAGTGTCGAGAACCGGAGACGCTTTTCCCTAGAAACGAGGTATTCCATCTTAGTTCAGGGGTGACAACGTATCTGCACATTGATTCCCAACCAAGGATGAATATGAGATAAAGTGAATGCCAGCCCATAAAGATAGATGTTTATGGGCTATAGCATTCACTTATCAAGTGGACTGTGCAATCGTTTGTCACCGTTATTCTATAAAAAAACATTATTCATTTCTACGAAGGCAGATTATAAACGTCCACCCATCACTAAGTTTATGGTGTTTATAACAAATAATAAAGAAAAATTTAAATGAAAATAAAATGTATTAAAAAAATCACTATTTATTTGTTTTCAGTAAGCTGTCAGCTTCAAATAAGCTCAATGCTTGGTCCCCTATACAGAGTTCGTTCAGAGTAATACTAAAATGGCGTTTCATAATCCATTGAGATTCGCCGAATTGCTTTAACTAAGCTATAAGGCTATTGGTTCCTCGTTCAATACAAGTTTGGTACTAACTTAAACAGCTCACTTCAAGCGCGTTAATACGATCGACTTCTTTTCAAACTTTGTATATATTTGGAGTCAAATTAAATAAATGAGTATTTTTTTCTGCATTATTTCTTGTCATTTATTCACTTCAAAATACATATTTAAATTATGTTTTATCTTTTAACAATTACTTTTAGGACTAAAAGGTGGTGTTCCTATTAATCTTAAATAATATTCACAGATATCCATTATTCATTACAGCCACTGCTGAACATAGGCATCCCCCATAAATGGCTATAGTTGCCACGCTGGACAGGCGGGTTGGCAACCGCAGTTTTTTAATAATTTTAAGTTGTTATCGGGAAGATGCTGCGGTCCATCTCCTGTTTGAGTTTCCATCAGTTGCCACGACGAGTTTAAATAAAACTAGTTTTACGGATTTTATCGCGTATATTAACTTATTTTATATTCCCGACGTTTCAAGTACTTTACAGCACCCATGGTCACGGGGGGGACTGAGGTATTTGACGCCCCAATGTCATAGTTAACCACGGTTACCTCCAGATTAAAAATTATTAACCTTCAATTATTAAACTTCAATTTGTTGCTTTCAACGCTACTTAGAGCTTTTTTTTCACATCCATTTATATAAATAATAATTTATGCTCACTTTTCTTCGCAAAATTTCTCATACTTAATTAAAATATAACTTTATTTTTAAGCAATGGTAGAAAGATGCGTTACTATGGCAACTACTTACATATAATTGAACGTTGAACGCATATTCGTAAACAATGCGCATAACCCCTTACTCGCAGACCAAGTGATATCAAAGAAAACATTCGGGAAGCCAAAGTTGAATTTGATAATCCATGTCAAATATTAGGTCTTCAAACTAGGCAGTATTAGAAGGGCAATTTCAAAGGTAAGAAAATATTACTGATAAGCATTGAGTTCTATGTACTACGTACTAGAGAAGCTATTCCAAACAAAAAATGTGCACTACTCTGTTTTCGCGCATGCGCGGGAGATAGTAGATTTTAGTCTATGATTGTAGATAGCGCGGCATATTTAAATGAAGAAATTTATTTTTTCTATTGTAATACTATTACCTATTCATTCACTTGAACAACAAATAATTTTACTTAAGACTACTTACTGAATTATTAATTACGTTCAGGTTTAAAATTTAATTTGAAATCTCGTATTATTAGCGCAGCTCCACACTATGAATATTGAAGCCACACTAAATGACACTAAAGGTGTACGGATTGCAGTACAGTTCA
This sequence comes from Parnassius orleans, assembly GCA_029286625.1. Taxonomy (NCBI): domain Eukaryota; kingdom Metazoa; phylum Arthropoda; class Insecta; order Lepidoptera; family Papilionidae; genus Parnassius; species Parnassius orleans. The sequence goes on from JAGSMP010002377.1 coordinate 27,562, forward strand.
TTTGAACATAGTGAATGTTCGGAATGCCAAATCTAGTACGTAGTACATATATATCGATGCTGATAAGTAATAGAGCACCAACTATTTTGATTATGAAAGCGTACAAACACAAATTGCCAATCATAGATCGGATTTTTACATAGCTAAATCAAGTTCACAGTAACAAAAGTATTAATATGGATATTACAGCGTATGCGAGACGTCATCGGTTAAAACATAATAGAATAAAATTTCTCGATAGAAAAATCACAAATATACCTCTTATTTTCATCGTAAACCGATTTGTTCTGGTCGTGGTGCATATTATCACAAAAATGTAATAAATGGCATCACTTATATTATATCTAGTGCTGTTATTAGGGATTTTTAAAAATTAATTACATTTTTCGAGTTATTGAATTATTAAATGCATTTGGCAGTTACTATATGTTTATTCCGTGCAATAAATTCTCGTCTATCTCACGTCACGCGAAGCGTCAAGTATGTTTTGTTTCACGCATCAGTCGCCATCGCTCAATTGAGACGTGAAAACTGTGTTTCTGTACACCGCAACCACGCCAAAAAAGATCGAGTTGTAAACATTGTACATAAATAAGACTATAGGAATATGGCGAACAACAAAGCGCAATAACGAAATTGTCATATATATGCATTTTTCTTAGAGTAGACTGGCCTGAAAATATCGATTATTACTACTTAGAGAATAGTATATTCTTTGCTTACTACTAATTTCTAGTGCTATCGTCATCAGCGCATGTAATGCAAATTAATGTTATGTCTGCCGTTGTTCGCTAAATTACTAATGTTATTCACAATTACTCATACATATGGAAGGTAATAAATAAGCAAAGAACGAACAATAAACTCAACTAAAACTATGGATAAGCAACGTATTTATTGTAAAAGAACTTGTAATAAACTAAAATAAATTAATAATAATAATATTTCCAAAATTAAGTATAAAAGAGTAAAAAACCAAACAACTAAATTAGGCCCAACCAGGAATCGAACCTGAGGACCTAGAGATCAGCAATCGTGTTTACAACTAATAGACTAAAGGGCAGTTAGTTATACAATGAAATTAGTTATCTGGTCTGTTTGCAGATTTTTTCATTATTATGTTTTCAAAATTGTTAATAAGTATTTTCTATAATATACATATGTATTACTAACAATAAAACTTATACAAAATTTTTATCCTAAAACTAAATATACTAAACAATAAAAAACTATTTAAACAAGTACATATTTACAAAAAAAATATTTAGGTACGTAAACAGTGTCACAAACTTTAAAATTTTTCCATTAGCTACGTCGTGTCGCTTGCCTAAAACGCACTAGCGCTGACGTAAGTAATTGTAACCTGAGGTTTTGAGGAAAACGGTATTAGATGATGAGAGGTAGCTTTGTGATTTTTTCTATCGAGATAATTTTATTCTATTATGATTTAAATCAATGTAGCTAGACCCTCGTAATTACAATATGCATATTATTAATGATTTATCAATTTGAACTTGATTAAGCTATGTAAAAATCGTATCTAAGATTCGATTCGAAATCTAAATCTCATCCCCAAATCCTTTATTCGATCTCAGACTGTCACCCATACAGCAAAAGCAAGCTTAGGAAAAAAACGTTAAGGTAAACAAAAAACGTGTCGCATCTGATGACAGTGGCCTACAGGCGGGGAGCGCACCGTGAACTGATTGAGGTATTTTCTGCAGCGCTAAAATTAGTTCAAACTATTAAAACATGAAGCTAGATCGCATATAGTATAGTTTTCACGCGATCAAATCGGAATTTCATGGCATTTATGCGTTTCTTTCGATTAGTTGCCATTTAAAATGGCAGGAGTCCTATGATCAACAATTGGGCGTATGAAGATTCCATCACTACACTATAAATAAATAAAAACAGCAGTTGAATAAAAGTAAAAGTAATAGTTTTGCTTGACCCTGACGTGATTTGAACACGCAGCCTTCTGATCTGGAGTCAGACGCGCTACCGTTGCGCCACAGGTCGTTATAGCTGCAATCGAAATTTATGCACGAGACGATATGGAAGAGTTGAATATTCTTTAACCGCCACCACACGGTGACTGATATACATATACATAAACATTCACGCCTGTCAACTAGATGGGTAGGCAGAGACTACGCAATTCTATTTGGCACGATCCTGACACCTCTTTCGCCTCCTTTAAATCCATATACCTACGCATGCTCGTCGGTTAAGGGCACTTTCATTTGGCCTGTTTCAATATATCGCCAATTTGGTCGATACTTTCATTTCTGCAACATTTATTTGCTTTGTCACTCCTTTTATTCATTCTTTTCTTAATCCTGGTCACAAAATCATCTTTTATTCTCTTTATTCGGATTATTTTATTTTTCCATTTTATGGAATAACTAACAATTGTACAATATAATCTCACCCAGTCATTTAGATCCAGTCCTAACTACTCTCAGTCCTAAATACTCCTTAACGACTGCATTTATACAGCATTTATTGTACTTTCGTGCTTCTTCTGACACATCAATTTTTCACAATTCGTCACATTCTGACTTCCCCAATAGATTTTTTTTATCAAATGCTAGTCCACTATTGCGGAAAATGTGCTTGCATTTTTCACTTAATTTTTTTAAATTAAGTTTAAAAGGGCTACTAAAATATACAATTCACACCGGTTTAAAACGAGGCTATAAATAATTTCGTAGTGCTGCTGAATAAAGTTAACGGTCCGAATCACCACCGCTGCGCGGAATATGAGCCTAAGGGTCAGTTCACACAGAGACGCGACGCGACGCGACGATGCTTGAAGAGGCCAGTGGTTTCGCACCGCGCCGCCGCGAGACGCATCGCAGCGTCGCAAAGCGCACCGTAAAGTCGCTGGCAGCGCACCACTCTTGCACACTGCACCTACCGACGAAGTACTGCTGTGTCGTGATGCGTCGCGCTACGCCACGAGGCATTACGACGTAGAGAGACGCCGCGGTACATTTTCGAATTATCTTAATAAAATGTGTATTTTTTTGTGTAGTAAATAAAGTAATATTTTATATCACGATCTTAAAAAGTGCGCGCCGCGTCGCGTCGCGTCATGTCTAGGTGTGAACTGACCCTAAAGCATATTTGCGTGTTATTTTGAACAAATAGCCTGATGATGCTGAAAGCAAAATGAAAATTTTGGCGCGCAATTGGAGCGTGAGTAATAATTGTGATTTTCACAATTCTGCTAAATCGTTTAATCTTCGTATATATCGAGTATACTCTATAAAAATGGAAATACTGTATTTCCCTTTTCTTCTTCTTTCGTCCTTTTCCAGTCTTTTCTCCTTTATTTTTTATGTCAACTGAAAACGTGAGCTTTGATAATTATTGATGATCCTCTTTATGAGTCTTATGCTAACCTACACCTCACGTCCTAAGCGATCTCTAGCATCTCTAGCGATGGCCGTTGAATGGACGAAGCGGTTAATTCGACCGTCGACGTACCGTGAACAAGTGACGGCTTACGAACAATCAATGGACTAGTCGAATCCGTAGATGACTAAATTGAAACTCCATAACGTTCATTTCGACTAGCAACGAGACGACCGACACGAGAACGTGGTCGGATAATATTAGTTCATAATTGTAGAGAACCGGAGACGAGTTGTACTGGAAACGAGGCATTCTATATTAGTTCTCAGGGGTGACAATGGATCTGTATTTTGGGCTACAGCATCCATTTACCATCAGGTCTACTGTCTGTGTGCTTGTTTGTCACCCCACCCTAATTCTATAAAAAAAACGAGAGATGGAGGTAGCTCATGACCGTGAGGTGTAGGTTAGCATTAGTTATATAACTATACAAGCTATCCAAGCTAATATAATAATAATAATAATATCGTTTATTCGCTTAAACATATACATTAGAGTTGACAAATAGTTGCATGTTGTACATAGTCCACATGTTTACCACACCTGGTATGCGAAAATTATTAATTAATCAAAACAATTAATTATTTACATAAATTATATTAAATCAAAATAAAATTTGCTCGATAAGATTTTCATCGTTCTTAGCGAAATTGCATTTAGAGCTTTGTTTTTTATTTCATCAATCGAAAGATGTGCCTTTCAAATAAATAACTTTGTTTGGGGGAAAAATACTCGTCCAACTTTTTAATTGCGATGTCATAAACGCCAGTCGCATCAAGATCAGTCGTCGGCGCCAGGTATATTGATAAATGTCCTATAATGCCATACCTCCGGAATGTAATAACATGGCAAGTTTTGTATTTTCATCATTGTTATTTATTTGCTACGTAGTATATTTCGAAGGCAGTTTTCATCTGTCCCACTGGAAACTTATGAAGGTTGGATCACCTTCACAATCGAATGGTGCAAATAAGTAAAGGGCTTTGTAAGCATGTCAATGTACTAAAAGAATTCCAAGATTGAATTTATATTTTATACTAATTAGCGTAAGATAAATAATTAATATTTAAATTATCAATATTGATATTGAATAAAATTTATTAGCTTTATATCCATGGAGGTTAGAGACGATCGCTGTAGAAAATAGTGTCCTAGAAATATGGACAAAATTAGTGAGGCGCTGCGATCGCTAAGTTGTCTCAATAAAAGCGGGCTGTTGTGCGATAGTTTGAAATGATCTATCAACGTTTAATATACGTGTATATAATATCATTCAAAGAAAAAAAAAGAAAATAACGAAATTATTATTTATTAATAAATAAATTATGTTGTTTATAATTTTAATTATTATAAATATTATAAATTATTACAAATATAAGTTATTAATTATTTTATTGATTTTTTTTGGTAAGATAAATAATCAATTTATTGTATTCTAAATAGAGACATTTTCATGTGATGTACATTTTTTGCATATATATATGGCTGTTGAGTAGACAAGATGTTTTTAACTCGTATTATCTACAGTTTTTTATATAAAAAATACATTATTGTCTCAATTATGAACAATATTATGTATATTTTGATATGACTACTTGTACTCATAAACAGCTAACTTCGCAGACACTACTGACGCAGCGCTATAAATTCTACAAATTTTCAGGGACAGGCGGGCTATGATTTAGTACGTAGCGATCGTTCTCCTTCTCTCTAACCTCCATGCTTATATCGTATACCATAGACGTCTATAGATGCAAGTCACACAAAGATCCGTTGATAAGTACCCACTATGTGACTTGATATTATTAAAACACACAGTCGGGACACAAAATATTATATAACGTGCAGCGATAGGAAGATATAATGAATTGTTTATTTGTATTATAACGATAGACGGTGCAAAATACATTCACTTTGTCCTACTTTTCCCTCTATATTACTTGGCCATATCGGGTTTGACACTTGTTTAGTTTTAACAGTAACATATCTAAATAACTCTCAATTAATTGAAATGGTACTTTGTTAAACTGGATAACACGATATGTTCGTTACAATTTGGGTTTTTATCAAAAATAATTTTCGATAGGTGTCACATATATTAAAAACAGATTTGGTCAACAATGCGTATATTATAATAATGGTTGAGTACTTTCCAAACACTATTTAGATATACAATAAATATTAATTTGTTTTGTTGAAATAAGACTCGCAATTAAATGCCGTAACCCCTTGCGTTACAAGGGATTGTTATTGAGATTTAAACAACACATACCTGGTCAATCGCCGACACAGATCACGCATAAATAGATAACGGCACAATAAACAACGAATTGTTTAATTTTGAACAAACAAGTAAAATTTGCATGTCTCCATTAGAGACTTAGTGTGTATGCATAGTATTTAACAGTATATCATGTAACATACATACTAAGAAGCAAATAAATAAATAAATAAATACTCTATTTCACTTAAGTTGTCGTTTTCAAAGTACCCATTACTTATTTCTTTTTTTTTTCAAAATATTGCCGGACGGGCGAAACTCGTAGAGTAAATGTTGTCGTAGATACTCCGCGAGTTGCTCACGTTCTACACCTATAGGTTCCGGTGGTCGTCTACCGGTACCGCCGTTGGTGGGTACGGCTGGGGTACTATGGACGGGCGTTCAATCAAAATGCACGAAATGTAGATATGAATGGCAAGACAGTGGCCAGCGGTTCGACGGCTCAACTGTTACCGTCTATCGTCTATATAAACTGCGGAAATCTCCTGACAATCGGTTGGCGACTACGGTTAGTCACTACGGTTGTTCACTACGGTTGTTCACTATTGGTTGTTCCCTAAGTTGTTCGCCGTTAGTTGTTCACTATTTTCTTCAGATGATTTCTTCAGTTGACTATTTCTTCCAGTTATTCGGTAGTGATTTTCTACAATTCAACCGATTTTTTTGCGCAATGCAAGGACACCTCCGGAAGCGGGGAGAGGTGGTGAATGCTCATAGCATACCACGCAGCCGGCTGCGTGGTATGTGGACTCACTTTGAAGAGTGCCTCACCCACTAAACACCATCTGTGGGAACGGCTGGCCTGTATGGCCTTTCGCCGAATCAGACAACTTTAGGGGGACGGGGCACAACCGTCCGGGGACGGAAGTGCGGGTCAACCAACACAGCCGCAAAGGTGGCGGTGCTGGAGTGAAGATGCGGAAGTCGCATGAGCGAGATATGCACTCACCGTACGGGATGGCACGGTCTTTAACACAACCGCACGCAGGGCGGCGGTGCTAGCAGGCGGGAATGGAAGGCGCTCACCGTGCGGGGACGGTAAGCGCGGGCGCACATCATAACCGCACGGGGGCGGCTAGCGGAGACGGGAAGGCTCACAACGTTCGGGGACGGTGAGACACAGCTAGCACGACCGCACGGGGATGGCTGTGCTAGTCGAGGCGGGAGGGCACTCACCGTACGGGGACGGTGAGCGTGGACAGCGAACACAACGGCACGGGGGTGGCGGCTCTAGCTGAGGCGGGAGGGCACTCTCAACCATACGGGGACGGGAGCGTGGTCAGCTAACACAACCCCACGGGGGCGGCGGCGCTAGCTGAGGGGGACGGGATGGGACTGACGTTCTATTCCTCGACTGAACTGACTGAGGGAGAAGACCCGTACGGGGACGGGTGCTCGGTCAGCTGGCGGACTCCGCTAGCGTACGACCGCACGGGGGCGACGGCGCAAGCAGAATAGGGGATTTGGATTCAAACGTGTTTTACCGTGGTATAGCCATGCTGCAGCTATATTAGTAGTATAGTTGTAGTACGAATGGGTCGGCTCGACCGGGAAGGACCACGCTCACAGAATACCAGCGTAAAATAGCAGCTTAACACTGCTGTGTTTCGTATGGTGAGTGTAAGAACCGGAGACCCTTTACTGGAAAAGAGGCATTCCATCTTAGTCCTCACGGGTGACAACGCATCTGCATTTTGATTCTTTATTGAAGATAGATGTAGATGTCTATGGGCCAAGCAACCACTTACCATCAGGTGGACTGTGTGTCGTTTGTCACCCTATCCTATAAAAAAAAAAAAAAAAACGATACGTTGTCGTCTGCATGTATGCTATTTAGCACACAGCAGGTCTCGGGCCTCGGGCATATCCCCTTTACCCGGAATCTCCTCGCAGTGCATCACTATGCACCGGTCGTGGGACAACAACGCCATAACGGCATGGCGTTGTTGGTCGATTTTTCAAAAGTTCGGGGTTCGGTTCCCCGGTCACTTTTTGTTCGTAAAATTTTTTTCAGATTTGTGATGGTCGTCTAGTATGGCCTACATAGAAGCTGTGTAGGCAATACTGGTTTAAATCGGCTATTCAGGCGGTTGGGTCGGTTTATAGGCTAAATTGTCCTATGGGCGTCTAAGTTGGCCTGTCTGCGGCATTGTGGGTTATTACTCGACTCTCTAATCGCTAGAGGAGTTCTCTTGTAGTAAGTCGCCCGTCCGGTGGCCGAGCATGTGGGGTGCAAAATTTTGTAGGTGTTCGTGTGCCCGTTATCGGCGCGGTCAAACATGCCGCGTGCTAATCGGGCCACAAATTGTTCTATGGTCTCCATCTTCAAGTCGGCCGCGATGACGTCGTTCCGGACGTAGCGACCTGCACCGACGATGGTCCGTAGTGTGTATACTGCTGGGACCTGTAGTCGCCGCTTCTGACGATCGCTCAGGAGCGCGTACCAGGCCGCGCAGCGTATGTTATTCTGGATCTTATGTATGTTTTGTATAGTCTCAGCTTTGTTTTCAGCGGTAACTTGGATGCCAGGACGGGACGGAGCGCCGCCCGCGCACATCTGGCGTTGCGGACGACGATATCGACGTGCGCGGTCATGCGCAGCATCCGATCTATCCGGCATCCAAGGTAGGTTGCGGCCTTCTCGTGATTTCCTGGCCCCTGAGCGTCAGTGGTGGTGGGAAGTTCCTGAAGCGGCGAGTGAGCAGAGCGGTCGTCTTGCCAACATTGACGGCCATCCTCCACTCGTCCAGCCATGGTGGCAGCAGGTCCAGCAGGCGCTGCATCCTGGCAGTGGCTATGGGCTCTCTGAACGATGTGGAAGTAGGCACTATCGTCCGCGTATAGCGCCAGTTCAACATCGTCTTCCCATTCGCGCAGGTGGTCTGCCAGGGTAGGGATGTCATTAGTATAAGCCGCGTACAGGATCGGCGATAGACAGCTGCCCTGTGGCACGCCGGCTCTAATTGGTCTCGCTGCGGACTCGGCGTCCTCTACACAGACGTAGAACTTCCTTTCTCTAAGGAATGATGCCACTAGCCGCAACATAGCAGGAGGGGTACTTGTTTGTGTTTCTAATTTGTAAAGTAATCCAGAGTGCTACACTCTGTCGAACGCCTTCTCTATGTCGAGAAAGACGCCCAACGATGTGCGGCCACGGTTGTACTCGGCCGCAAGGTAGTGCAGCACCCTGGTCAGCTGTGTTGCTGTCGAGTGGCCCCTCCTGAATCCGTGCTGTTACGCCCGAAGTTGTACGCACGGGCGGAAGCTTCTTAGCAGCAATCTTTCGCACAGTTTAGCTAAGTGCGGTAGTAGCGTGATCGGCCTATAGCTGGCTGCTCTACGCCTGTCCTTCCCGGGTTTCGGACGGCGATCACTTTACCGATTCCAGTCCCGGGAAGTGGGATGTCCGCAGTATACCGTTGTAGAGTCGACCTAACTCTACAAGTATTCTGTTGGGCAGCTGTCGGAGTGCTGCGTTGGTTATCCCGTCGTGCCCTGGCGCCTTCCCTGGGTTGCAGGCGGGCTACTGTCCTCCGCAGTTCAGTGGGGATATATACCACTCTCTTGCAAGCGGTGGCGCGGGCGTCGACAGGAACTCCTGTGCGGCTCTCCTTCCGGGTATGAAGTTCCATGAACTCCGCACTTGCTGGGTTCGGCATAAATTGCTCCTCGAAGTGCTCTGCTAGGATATCCGCTCTACCTTTAGCCTCGTAACAACGTTCGCCCGCGTTTTTGGTCAGCGGGCAAACGGGGATCTGGTTTTGTTAACTGTCGGTTCAGTTTGTAGAGCGACGCGTCTTCCTCCTCTGCTGCTTTTGATATGCGCTGCTCCCAGGCCTCCTCTGTGGGCCCGGACTGCAACCGACAGTTCATCCTTTAGGGTGTTCAGTTTCATTTTTAGTCTAGGGCAGCGGTACGCGCCCAGAGCTTTCTCAGCGCTCTTTTGCGCTTGAGCTGCACGAATATCTCGCGGCAGCTCTTCCCTCCTTCCTGTTGCTGGGACGATCGTAGAGGCCGCTTGTAGGCTTCTTGTATAGTGCTGGTGATTTTCTTTGCAGCGGACTCTACGTCGTCCGCTGTGTTAATTGGTATATATTAGAGTCTCTCCATTAGGGTGTTCTGGTAGAGCCTCAATTGATCTTCCTTCTAAGAGCTCTGGGCAGCGTAGTCACTGCCTTAGGCCAAGGGTGGTTAGAATCAGGAGGTGCTGTGAGTTCAGGTCGTACAGCACCTCTACCACTGGGCAGTTGACGTTCCTAGAGAGCACGATATCCAATACATCGGATTATTTCGTGGGTCTGTAGGGACGTGCGTTAATTCCTCGGGACCTAAAACGTCGTTCTTTCAGCGTCTTCATAAAGTGCACGACCCGGCGGGGTGATCACTCTGGACCCCCACGCCGGGTGTTTCGCGTTTAGGTCCCCCGCAACGATGGTAGGTGTTACGCCTTCCATTACCGTCCGGATGTCTGAGGAGCAGAATGGGTCCCTGGCGGGCGTTATGCTGCGTAGATCCTTAGTTCCTCGCCCGCCGCCTGTTTTTATGCCGATAGAGCGCATCGTTTCATATGGTGGTAAATCCAGTTGTTGGTGGACGATGTCTCTCCTCACTAGTACCGCTGTGCCTCTGTAGGCGGTCCCGTGAGGATTGACCTCGTCCCTTCTGTAGATGTGGTAGTTTGGCAGCTTAAGATGCGTTGATGGATTAATACTTGTCCTCCCAGCAATATCACCTGTATGTCCTGTTGCTGGGTGACTGTGCGGAGTTCATGGATCTTATGTTGTATCCCGTCTGGATTCCAATATAAGCGCAGGTTACTAGCCTCCGTAATGCCGAGCCAGTAGTTGCGCCAATGCCCTCATTATGGCTGTTATTGGGTCGGTCCCGGCTCGGATGTCTGCCAGGACCTGTGTGCCGACTTCTATGGCTATACCGACCAATCTGTGTATAGCGTCGGCACTTTCCGTATTTGTTGATGGTGGTGTTCTTGATGTTGTTTTATATGGCTCTGGTCTCGGCTGGGCTTGGGTTTCTCTACGTATTGTAGAGCGCGCTCTAATTGTAGAGCGGGCTCTATGTTCAGGTAGAGCCCTTTCTGGTGCTCTACCTATGGTGGTTATCTGTTCCTTTGCGGTAACCTGCGCCTTGGAGGCTATCGTGACCACTGGAGTAGGGGTAGAGGTAACGGTTTGAGGAGGTTGTTGCGTTTTGCTCTTCTTCCAAACGCCCTCGCTTTTTCTTTTTTGGTGCAAGACGCTCTGTAGCGTCATTAGCGGGGGGCTGGAGAGTCACTCCGGTGGTTGGTCTAGTGCCGACTTCAACGACATCCCTTTGTTGTTGTTGTTGTTGTTGTGGTTTCGGTTGCGGTTGCGGGGGTGGTGGGGGCTGTACCTCCCCCTCCTCTATGGTTGCCCACCCTCTTCATTTATTTCGATGGTCCTCGGGACTCTCTTGGGTCCTTCAGCAGCCTCCGGCAGACCCGGAAGTGTAATACCCTGCTTCCGGGCAATCCTCCTCAAAACCGGACATCGGCGGTCGTTGGCGGTGGTTTTCGCACAGTTTGCGCATGTAGGTGTTTCGTCCCTACCCCTCGGGCATTGACTTGCGGCGTGTTCCCCGCGTAACGGACGCATTTGATTGGCCGAAAACAGTTGTATGAGGCGTGTCCGAAAGTCTGGCAACGGTGGCATTGTGCTGGGCCACTCTCTCGTCCTTAGAGCTTCTACCGTAACTTTCTCATGTAAAGGAGCTCAGTTATATTGTAGAGATCTTGGAGCCTTTCTTGGCTTTGGTCCAACTGTGCGAAGTACAGGCACCCCGGCCTGCCTCTGCGGGGAAATTGCCTTCATAGCGAATAGGGAATCCTAATGCCTGGATAGCCTCCTTATTTCCTGGTGTCATATCTACTGCAGCCCCTAATGCCCACTGGGGCTTCTCCTCTTCGGGGGTGTAGCAGTACCAGGACATGGCTGGTATCTCTTTGGTGATCTCTACTAAGTATTTTTGTATGGCCCGGAATTCTTCCGGGCTCTGGGGGGAAAAGCGCAACCCTTCCAGAACGGACGAGCATTCGTAGGATGTCCCAACTTCCTGTTGAGCACCTCGAAGTGCTTCGTGCAGTTCGGGAGGCATTCTGCTACTATAGGAGGATATCTGCCCTTCTCGGCCTCCTCGGTTGGTTTGGGCGCTTCAGCCACCTTCCTAGGTACTGCCGGGGCTGCTGCCAATTGCGCGTAGCTTGTTGATGGTCGTTGGCCATCATCCAGTGGTAATCCAGACGGGTTTCGTGCTGGTTGTCCTTCCGAGGAGGCTAGGGTAGCATACGTGGTGCTATCCCAGCCATATGATTCCTCCCCTCCTTGCTCATCAACGGCCGCGTTGCTACGTCGTTCCGGTGAGATAGGAGGGGTTGATTTTCTCGGCGATGGCGAATTCGGTGGCGATTTATGGCTTCTAATTGCCACCGGTGTAAGTAGTTCTTCTTTATCCGAAGATGATGGTAGTGACGAGTCGGACGAGACGACGCACTGTCTTTTCTCGTAGATGGACGCTTCTGTCTCCGGTGGCGTGTGCCTCCTGGCCGATTTTTTCGCCCGCTGCGGTAAGGGCGACGGTTCACGTTCGCTCGTGCACTCAGGCGCGGTGAGCGCGAGCGCGGCGCGCGGTGCGGGGCTCAGGGCGGCGATGAAGGCTTCTTGGTGGTTTTGGAATCTGGCTGAACGAGCTTACGGTCCTTGACCGTTCCGGATTTACTAGATCCTAACCATGATGGTCTATCTAATATCCCGGACGATCCGGGGTTTCCTAACGCGAGGGGTGGGGTGCTCCCCTCCCTGCCGGTCATTATAGTTTGCTGTTGGTAACTACTGTTGTGAGTGTGTCCTGTCTATGACCCTACCTAACGTAGCTGAATAGCGTAGTACGCGACGTACGACGTTCGGATCGGGTGGGAGCGAATTTAATGGTCGCAACGCGGGGCACTGCCTACCCCTTTCTTTATGAAAGGGTTGGGGAAATGTGAGAGACACTCGCGCTCGCGACTGACACACAAGGCACGGAACGCGCTTGAGTGCCAAGAATCTGCCTGGGGCCGGGACCTCGACGCCTCGCGGAGTATACGGACTCGACGCTTAGCGGGTATGTCGTCATGCGGTTGCTTGGGACCACTGCTAATCCTCAAACAACACACACTTAGGAGATCCTTGATTCAAACGAGCTACAGTCGCTTACGTACTCCGGAGCCTTACCGTAAAGTGAGCCGCTTGCCATTGCCCATACTTGCTTCTTTATTGTTAACTAATTTCACTATAAAATATCATATTCTACAATTTTACTCGTACTATACAGTATACATGATTAATTTTTATCCTAGTGTGTCACACATGGTTAGATTAGTAATTTAATTATCTATTAGAGCATTATAGAGGTTTATAACAAGTAAAGGTTTAAAAGTTATTAATAATCACACAACGTCTTAAGGTTTTTGTTTTTTTTATAGTATATGGGTGTGAATATAGTCCACCTGATAGTTAGTGCATGCTGTTTTCATCATTTATACTTGATTATGAATCAAAATGCAGATGCGTTATCACCCTTGAGACTAACATGGAAAGCCTCGTTTACAGTAAAAGGGTCTTCGGTTATCTACACTCGCTCAAACACAGCAATTACGCTTTCACTTTCCGATTTACAGACACAATGGTAAGACAATAGAAACGAGCCATAATATGTGGGTCACTGGACAGTGAACATGTCATTCTGCTATTTTACACTGGTACCTATTCTGTGAGTGCGTGGTCCTACATAGGTCAAGCCGACCCATAATATAGCCACAGCGTGGGTCTACCACGTTTGATTTTTTAGAAAAAAGTTTGTGAGACAATACTCTATTGTGTATTATATATAAATAATGTATGTAGTATACGTTGAATGTTATTTGAGGCAAGTTTTGCAAATGTACGCTGATTGAATTTATTTTCTCCTTTTCAGTGTCTCGTATTTTCTACAAATACGAGTATGTGGAAAAATAAGAGCTCGCTTACCAAAATTGCAACGCTGGAAGCGCGTGGAATAAATCTTGTTTGAAAGCAGTCTCTTGTGAATTTACGCTAGTCTGTTGTTATCACAATTTTTTTCTTTTCTTAGCTCATACTAAATGTTTTCGTACTTCGTATGTTTTCTTAGTATTTATCATGAAAGGAGAGCATTGAAATGTAACTTATCTCATTTGAAAGGAACTACGTTATAGATGTGTAGGAAAAATATGTAGTATGCACTTGTGTGTCGCCGTTGAGGCAGGTATAAATAAGTCCTTCAGTCAGAATTTTGTTTTATTTTCCATTATCTATGGGTACGCAGACGACAGCACAGTTGTGGACAGATACCAACCATGTTCTCGGGCAAGCCGGAATCAAATCCAGTCCGATAGAGAAGGTTGAGCGTGTGAATCTCACACCACAGGCGGTATCCGAATGCGGCGATGCCAACCTTGAAAATTCAACGCCTCTAAAACACAAACATATTTTTTCAATGCAAAAGGGTAAGCTCACCTGGCTCCTTCTTTCCGAAATGTACCACTGGAATACACCGACCGCCTTGAGTTGTTGGGGTTGACATATCCTCAAACCTGAACTTCGGACGGTTCATTGAATCCAAGGCCAGCAGCAGCAAGAAAGCCAGGAGCGAAAGTGCGGCTGGATAGCTATGCAACTTCACGCCGGGACAGCTGCTTACACTATATAAGCGCAAGTCCGGTTGTGCATGGGATATTGCTGCCATATGGGCTGGTGCTGCAAAATGCCACCTAGCAGATTTGGACTATATGGAAAGGCGTGCTGAGAGGCTTGGTGACGAATCTGGTTAAAACCAATCTTAGCAGCCTCGAACACAGAAGCAAAGTTGCCAGCCTTTCGATTTTCTACAGAATGAATTTCGGAGAGTATGCGCAGGAATTGCATGACTGAATTCCTTCCTCTCCCTTCCATTATCGGACAACCAGACATTCAGCTAGTTTCCTCGTTCATTGTTGACTTACTACGCATTCGAACATCACTTACGATCAGGGGGGATTGTAGTTAAGCGCTAGCTTAGAGTAGTAAAAAAAACAGTCTTAACGGAGAATAGCCATCTCCGATCATGTTCGTATGTTGCCGTTAAGACAGGTAATAATAATGTCCTTCAGACCGATTTTCGGTCACGGTGTGAGTCTCACCGGAGACTAGCCATCTGCGCAGGACGGGATTGCAGTGCACGCTTGCATTCTCTGTTCCCTCGCTCATAGTACGATGACTGGACCAACACACGCAGGACCAACGGCTTGGCTTTGCGTCTTCTAGGTGGTAGGACTACCTTTTCTGCCTAGGAGTCTGTCTGGGTAAGACCATCTTCTTACCTGTTTCTAGCTGGCTGCCGTCAAATAGCAGAGGCTAAAATAATAATACAGGTTATGAGGCATTTCATTTTAATTCTCAAGAATCACAACACATCTGTAGCTTCTTTGTATAAAGTTGATTGCGGTGTGTTACATACCTCCGATTTGTTTGCTATAGTTGTAATATGAGGCACAATCTATGGGCGAAACCATGTTCAACAGTTGATTTTGATAGGCTGTAATGGATTAATGATAAATTAAAAGTACCTGGGATATCTTCCGCCTTTGGCGTTTCCATCATCGAGCAAACTTAACATCTTGTGTGTTTTTACAGAAGTAGGGTGACAAACGAGCACACATTCCATCTGATGGTAAGTGGATACTGGCTAATAGTGTATCATCAATATCTATTAAGGTTCAATGACGCATTGGAATAGCACGCGGGACTTGTTGCCTTAAACTCTTCCAGAAATAGGAGAGATCGTTGCCTAGCTGGTGGTTTCAACTTTTGGACATCAACTTTGCTTTTTAATTTTTAATTGGAATCCATAATGTGTTTCTGGTTTTTCATATAGCGACTCTTACGACACCCAAGATGAAACGATTATTTTATATTGCCAGTGCCACCACGCGTAAAATACCTCCTATAATTAACGTTCAATTAACCAAGTTCATCCATGACCCAACTTTAAACATTAACATGTTAGAGATGTTTATTGGAGCAGTTCAAGTTTGGATAACGGTCGTCAAGGGTGGAACTTAATGTAAATTGAGGACATACCGGCGGTTATGTATCTGTTTAAATTATTGTGGGAGTGTTTGGTTAATCCTTTTCATAATACGTATTACAATACCTTCTCTATTGTGAATAAATTATGTAGAGATGTGCCTTTTAACATCATTTGTTTAATGGCAAACCCATTCCCATTTTTTAGTAGCAGCGGCGTAAAGTCGATTACTCTATATCATGGGTATCCTAATCAACTGCGGCTGCCAACCACTGCCTGCCAGGTTTTAGCATGGGTTAATCGTGAGAACCCATTCTCCATTTCATTCTATGGGTGTCCATGTTTCATGTGTCGGTTTTAAAGAGTTCGGCAAAGGGTTCTAAAGAAGTCGGTAAGAGGCGAAGATTGGGAAACCGGAAAATGTTGGTTTCAGATAGATGATGATAACCGTCTTGTTTGATTTTCCTATATTACTTACTAGCTGATACCCACTCGCTTCACTGTGGTATCGCTGGGCTAATATTTTATTGCGAAACCTATTAAATTTTATTTTGATGGGACTATCGTAAAATCCGTGATGAAAGTTCTTAGTGAGCGTCTACGGCGCAATGAGTAACTGTACTAATCAAATCAATCGGTGTATAGTTTTAGAGATCTCGTGATCAGTCTATCTGTCAGTGGTATTTCGCTTATATATATTATATAGATTATATGGTTTGTAGCTTTTGATTAGGTCAGATCGGGAAGGATTATGCTCTACAGAATACCAATAGTAACAGCTTAGTGTGTGTTTCGTATATTTGATTCTTAATCGAAGATAAATGTAGATGTCTATAATGCATTCCACATGGGACTGTGTGCTCATTTTGCCCTCTTACCTATTAAAAAAAACAAAATAATTTTATAATAATAAATCCGATAAACATAACATTAATTCATTGATACAGTTGTTGTTACTGGACGGAACTTTTGGCTTTGACACTGGAATCGCAATTTGGACTATTGTTTGTTATTAGTTGTTTATTGAGGCATTCCTCGCTTTGAGTAGCCGCTGAAAGTAATCAGGCGAAATCAACAGTAATTCAAATGCAAATTCAAGCCGTAACATCTGTTAGAGACTTGGTTTTGAGAAAATTTTGTGTGGTATCTTCAAGGTCGTTACTACGCAAAATTGTGGATCGTTTAAGGCTTTATGTATCAGTTATGATCAAATTTTGATTCTTCCGCTTCCTATAAGATTGTAAAGGCAAACATACATACACAGTATACTTGATGGTAATTGGATACTGCAGCCCAAAGACAGCTGCAACCGACTTCAAATAAAGAAGGCTGCAGTGTTAGAGCAAGATGGGATGGACTCATAGCCTGTAATTATACTGAACATGCTTGGCAGCAGTAATAGATAACAGGTGTAGATTAAGAATCAAAATGCATATGGCGTAACATCTTTGAAAACTGAGATGGAATGCTTCGTTACCATTAAAGGTTTACCAGTCCTCTACAATCGATAAAGCTAGTGTAAGTTTAGGTTAAATATTTGAAACAGGCGTTTCTTTTGCAGTAATTCATGTCATTAATAGATTTAAGTGTCTATGGACCGCAGTATGTCCACATACTATTAGGTGGATAAATTACTCGTTTGTCACCCTTATTTTCATTCGCTATATTACGTGGTAGCCTTTGACTATATTATGTTGTGGCAAATAATACTTTTTAGGACAGGTGTAACGTACTGTTTGTGCTATTACTGGACACAGTCTACCCGTATACCCATATATTTTTATGTTATATAAACAGGATCATTGAAAATTACCGTAAAGTTCTTAATAATTAGTTAAGGAAATTTGGCCACTTTTGGCAAAAGATAAATCCTATTTATTCTCGATCCCATTCGATTTTCGAAAAATCTTTCCTTATTCTTGTCTAAATTATAAGGGAACCTCTGAGCATTTTTAATTATAGGTCCAAGATTTTGTTCTGGGCGTTGATGAGTTAGTGAGTGATTACAGTATGAGTCAGTAAGTGAATCAGTAAGTTATCTTTTATATATCAGGTAAGTTGCTATTGCTATCTCAACTTAGAACAAGAGCAACAGAAGATGAGCAGCAGTTTCTCCGATACTTGTCTTGTGATAGCGAGACTGAAAATAATAAAAACTGTTGCCAAGCGTTATGGTAAACATACCAACAAAGATGCATAATTCTTTAACGTGCGAATAAATAGTTTAAGATGTATGTATAATAATTATGGAAAATAATATGTTAAAACTAATTTTCCTAATTTAAAACGATATTTCCACAATTATTTCTTCTACGGCACCAATGCGCCGGCATTATATAAATAATAATACTAATTGAAAGTCATTTATATCGAGTAATAAAAATACTAATTGAAAGTCATTTATCCTCTAACCACTGGTTCTGCAAGAACCTCTGTCCTAGTAAGAACCAGCAAAACCCTAGCAGGACTCTTTTTAAACATTAATTTATATTATATATAGCGGTCAAATACAGCAGAGTCTACTTCTCCAGGATGCCTCGTTTAAAGGAGAAACACGTGTCATTTTGTTGGTATTGGTGTGTTTCCTAGAGAAAGGTGGTGCTGGGATTGGTTGTGACGGGATAGTGCACGCAACTGAGGGAGGCGGGGCGCTCTGCAAAACTACGTAAGGCACATCGTTTTTATTGTTGCGCGGATCTTAGCCAACTAATGTTTAACATCTTTAACATAATGTATTTCCGCAAAGTAACGCCTGATTCTATAAATTAATATAGATTTTGAATATAATGTCTAATATCGAGTAATAAAATAACAATATTTGGTTTTTTTTTTTCAGAAACTACAATATCTTTTCCTACGTCACGGTCAAGCTTTGTTAATGATGTTCAGACAAACGTCTTCCCAAATAGCTTAGTCAAGCGATTTAGCAGCAAATGAGTATATTCCATTTGGATTTGCTTAGGTGGAACTGGCTCATTGCCAGGGACCATTATATTGTGGAATGGAGGGAAAGCGGTTTTATTCGGATGAGTGTTTGTTTGTATGTATTTAAAAATGGATATGTTTAAAAGATCATCATTACAGCCCTTAACAAGTGCACTGCCATATAATAAATATTAGTACTACGTATAGAAGTTGCAATCCTTTGATGTTAACTTGGTAGCTTGCCGACGTCTTGGTAGCCTACATAATTATTATTAATTAGATAAATCGCGCACGCAAGCTAAGTAAAACTTTATCGCTGCGCCCGAGTGTCCGTATTACTTTGCATCTTTTCCCCTTCCTACGTCACGACGGACTTTCCGCGGTTACTAAGGGCTGTTAATAAAGAGTAAAAAAATACATTGTGAAATAGTAAGTAAGTTACTTAGGTAAAGTATCTATTCTGACTATGATCGACCATATTTCCGCTACTATGTGAGTTCTGTGATGCCCAACGCATGCAACTTGCAAGGCCATTCGCCCGGAATCGCGATTTTTGGCTCGGAAGAAATAGGTAGATAGTGTAAACAACAAATAAAACCGAAGGAATCATATTATTCCTAAAAGAAATGAGATCGTATTCTACTTAGTTAAAAATCTTCTGAGCAAAGTTTTAATTTCAGTATTTTGTGTTATTATAACTTAAAATATTTTAATTACAAAGACAACTATAGGTATGTAGGTAGGTACTTGGGTAGTGAAGTAAATTTCAACTAAGTTTTGTAATAGTACTAAGGTTACTTCTTGTAGTTAAATTATTACTGAATTCTTTTTTGCTATAAGTACCTATCTAACAAAACAATGAAAATATTCACCTTTATTATCCTTCGGTAACTTAAAAATGAAATATCTGAATCCTTTTATTTTCTCATTAAACATCCATCCACGGAACAATTATAGTAGGAACGACGTTTCGCCATTATAATTTATCAAATAGGTAGGTAATATACATACAAAATATATATTATTCTTAAATTACATTAAAATATTATATGCTACAATTAAATATACTAAACACTAAACAAAAACTATTTCGACGAGTATTTCAACAAGTATTTACTATTACTATTTACGTAAATAGCGTTAAAAAGTTTAACATTCAATCCTCTAGAACGCGCTAGCCCCGACCGCTTTGTATCCCGGGGCGCCTCGCGATTGCAGGTAATTATTTCACGTAGGTAGCAAGAGTGACAGAGGCCTGGCACTGCTGCTAACATAGGCCTTCCCAAGGAATGGCACAAAGGACGGTCCTGAGCCACCTGCATACATCGACTGCATTGCTATATCTTACTGCTATATCTTACTAGGTCGTCTCTCCATATCTCGCTGAGCGACCTTCAACTTCCTCATGCGGCCTGTAGTGAAGGACCACGTCTCTATGTTTAAAAATGAACCTTCTAAGTATTAAACGATATACACCATGATGTATAGCATAGACATCATTCCATGTGATGTTTGTGTTTGTGGAATATTACTCATGTGCAGGAAAATTCCTGCCGTAGGGTAAGGTTTTTGAACAAATAAAGCAAAGTAATTTATCTTAGATACCATAAGTCAATCGTTTGCCTTGTGGTGACGGCGTAAAAAAGGCAATCATGTTACATCCCGTAAGTGTCATAAGGGGCGACTAAGTCATAAGGATCTTATAGCCTCCGATAGATATATGAAACTATTTTATTATTTTTAGTTCTTTGCCTTTGTTTGAAAGACGACTTGGCTTTACTTTTTATTAAAACTTTATTTTTCACTGTTGAGTGGATTAAGGAATATCACAATAGCAATGTTTTTAAGTGGTTGAATTAAAATATGTATTCCCTATTATGGGTGGGATTCTTTATCAGAATTTATATGTAAAGTATAAACTATTAAAATCAAAAATAATCATCAAAATCAGTCCACAATTGATTATGATATCGCGTAATATACATACAAAAAAACAACACAGTGTAAACCTCCTCTTTTTCTGAAGTCGGATAAAAACTATTTAAAGGAATGGAAGTTACATATTATCTTAACGATAAGTCACCTAATCGATATTAGGCTTTTCTAAAGTATACTATTTTGTTATAGTTTTTATTAGCGTTATTGATTTACTTACATAACCTCGCAGTTATACACCTGTTTGTCAAAATCAGACTGAGAAAACGTCATTGATTTAGATATTGGAACGAAGTTCCTAATCGGACGGTACGAATTTGACGGACGGGGCTAGGCGAGAAAAGCGTAAGATTTTTCCGTCACGACCCATTCTGACGTAGTGTAGACGGCCTTAGCGGCTATAAGGAAGCGAAATGGAATAATATCCATCTCCTCGCACATTTCTTATCTTGCCATGAAAGAAATATTATTTTAAATGACGCTTCATTTTAATAGACGCTAGTAATTAATTTATTTATATTTGTTAATAAATAATACAATACGTTTATCAATAGTAATATACTTTTTTTTACGTGGTAGAGCCATGCTGCAGCTATATTAGTAGTATAGTTGTAGCACGAATGGGTCGGCTCGACCGGGGAAAGACCACACTCTCACAGAATACCAGCGTAAAATATCAGCTTAATGCTGCTGTGTTTCGTATGGTGAGTGTAGAGGACAGGAGACCCTTTTTACTGGAAAAGAGGCATTCCATCTTAGTCCTCACGGGTGACAACGCATCTGCATTTTGATTTTTTATTGAAGATAGATGTAGATGTCTATGGGTAACAGCAACCACTTACCATTAGGTGGACTGTGTGCTCGTTTGTCACCCTATCCTATAAAATAAAAAAAACTACGAAAGGAACTTCGTTCCAACCGAGTGTTCCACGACACTCACGCATGTTTTTATTTTTATAAATATTACAAAAACGCTAACAAGCATCTCCTTATTCTACAACCACCCTCCCCTTTCACAACTTGACAACCATACGCTCGGTAGATTTCCATTTAAAAGTCGACACTCCATGGATTCAATTACAGCAGTTAGCAGTCTTCAAGGTGAGAGTGCCGGCTTACATAAAGCCAGTGCGTAACCAATAATTGTTATGACTGTGACAATAATTAGGCCGGTGCATAACCTTATTTAATGAATAAAATATGCATTTATTGCATTGAAATATGCTTTTACATATTTGCAGGCGGGTGTTTTATTTTGAGTTATTATCAGGACGACGCTGCTGCCGATTTTCTATTTCAGTTTCTCTTTGCCGCTTCTTAAGACACCTACCTGATGATATAGAGTATTGGGTTCTCTTATGCCGTCACTACACGACAATTTAATTGAGAATGCCGACAGGTATTAAATCCATCCATTATCGGCAAAAAATTTGCGTTATATCGATGAGAAAGCGCAATCATAATATTTCTGTAAAAAAATTTAGCAGCATACATACTAATTAGTAGGCATGGCACTCAAAAGGAGCTTCCTCAAGTGACGCACTATCGACTACCTCTGATTTACCTTTACATTCATCTACCTTTACATTTCTTTTTTATCAATCGCATTACCCAAACAACAGTCTAGAAGCTTCTTAAGTGGAATGAATGTTTCACAAACATAATGGAGAAACGACCAGACTTTTCTTTTTTAGAATTATTAAAAAAAAAAGACTCCTTAATTATAGAATAAAGGTGGCATACGAGCACACAGTCCACCTTTTTTTTATAATATAAGGGTGACAAACAAACACATAGTCCACCTGATGTTAAGTGGATGCTGTGGCTCATCTACATACATCTATATCACCCCTGAGGACTAAGATGGCAGCCTCATTTCTAGTGAAAAGGGTCTTCGGTTCTCTACACTCACCATACGAAACACTGCAGTATTAAGAAACATGTTTCATTAATATAGCTGCAGCATGGCTCTACCATATTCAATAAAAATAAATTCTGCCTCTCTTTCTTACTACTCCTTTTTGGTATCTGGCTGCTGAACGGTACATATCTTTTTGATATCTTATAAAAACATTATTTGCAATGAACTGCACATTGTGAGAACTGAAACAATAAAAGATTAAAATGTTTACACTCGAACTGTAAGCTGTCAAATGCTCCCAGTTAACTATGCTCTTTAAATGCATACTCACAGTGTGGCGGAGTGTTTCTGAAACAATATCAAGGATTTGCATAGTAAGCAGACGTTTAACTTGAATATTTTAACATAATGCTTACCACAGTAATGCTAATTTAGTTTTAGTAGATAAATTATCATAAAACTTTCTGCTTATTTAGTCGTAGTTGTATCTTATCCAAAGACTTCTTTGTATATTACAAACGACAAGCGGTAAAATTAAAAATTTTGTACAACCGACTTCAATATAAATTATTAAGGATAACACAAAAACTACTGGTCAGACCCATTATTTATTTATTTTTATTTTATAGGAATTTATATGGGACCACATAATAAGCACTAGATTTAAGAAAAAAATGAATCATCAAAATCGGTTCACCTAGAAAAAAGTTATGAGGTAACCCACATAAAAAAATACAGTCGAATTGAGTACTCCTCCTTTTTGAAGTCGGTTAAAAATTGTGTCACAGCCGTGGATCGCGCGTAGAGGTAGCTGGCACAGTAAACATACCACGCAGTTGTGTTTTCATTTATGACCAAGTTTATAGTCTCCGGCCTTTCAAGATAATCAATCGCAATCCACCTTTCGAGTCCCAGAATACTGAAGCCATCACACTTATTTGCCGACAAAATCGACTTAGCCTTTTTAGGGGTGGTAGACCAGTCTTCTCACTGTTTTGATTGTTGTTTTGTTTCCGGTGTGCAGTAATGAACCCATGTTTCGTCCGTAACAAAACGATTCAAAAATCATCTGCATCGGCTTAAAATAACTCAAACAGTCGCGTGAAATAGTCAATCGCGTCCTTTTTACATTCAACTGAATTGGTCGGAACCACCTCGCAGACACCCACTTAACGGAAACCCAACTCGTTGACAATGATG
>JAGSMP010002378.1:0-24125 GCA_029286625.1 Parnassius orleans
CCGGCCTTTCAAGATAATCAATCGCAATCCACCTTTCGAGTCCCAGAATACTGAAGCCATCACACTTATTTGCCGACAAAATCGACTTAGCCTTTTTAGGGGTGGTAGACCAGTCTTCTCACTGTTTTGATTGTTGTTTTGTTTCCGGTGTGCAGTAATGAACCCATGTTTCGTCCGTAACAAAACGATTCAAAAATCATCTGCATCGGCTTAAAATAACTCAAACAGTCGCGTGAAATAGTCAATCGCGTCCTTTTTACATTCAACTGAATTGGTCGGAACCACCTCGCAGACACCCACTTAACGGAAACCCAACTCGTTGACAATGATGTTTTGAGTTCGTTCATAAGTGCCTATAATCTCGACATCTCTCTAATTTTTAATCTGCGGTCTCCATTATTAAATCAAGTACTTTTTAATATTTTCGTCAATGGTTGACGTCGAAGGCCTCCAGGCGGGTTCATCTTTCCACCTCTCTCTACCACGCTTAAATTCTGCTATCCATTTTTTGACGGATGAATATGACCAGAGCACAATCGCTAATGTACTATCCATGTCATTATGGATGGCTTTTATGATAGCCTTCTTGTGGGTATTAAGACGGCACCTTTCTCGATTTGCTCCATTCATGAAGTGTGTCCGATTACTTTGTTAATAAATTTATAAAATCACAACTAATTATCACCGTTTCGAACTTCACACAATGAACTAGTCTGACTGAACTAAATAATGTGGGTAGATTTGATTTTAGAATTGATGGATGTGTTAGGCCAGTACTTTCAATCCACCTCGTATGTTCGCGGATGCGCCGCACCGGTGCTATCATGCCATTATGCGCAAGCTGGCCATGTCCCTGGTACGCAGGTGCAGGTCAACTCACCACTGTCCTGGCGATGATCGTCGTGAAAAGTGAGACTGCTATATCTCCGGCATTGCTGCAACAGACATATCGCAGTTACCTCAGAAAGTTTTAATTGTCTTTTCTTGGCGGATTGTTACAGCATGGAAGAGCAACATACTCTACGATTTGAAACTTTCTGTCCGGAAGTGGTGTCAAGAACAGTTCCATCCGTATTTAAATATCGCGCATTTACTCTTTGTAAAATAAGGTGAAAGTCTGACTATTATACTATAGTAGTGTCGCTCCTTTCTCCTGGAAAAGTGTAGGGTGCTATTTAACAATTCATTTCTATTTCAGCTTTGTTACCAGAAATACAATTTGGTTTCGTCCGGGAAGGTAATTGTAAGCTATCTTTGCGAACGTCATGCAGGAAAAAAGTTGCGAACACCATCAGCCAATCAACTTTCATTTCTTGATCTGGAGAAAGCGTTTGATGTACCTCGTGAAGCGTTATGGATGATTATATTAAGTGGGTTGTCAAGAAGGAAATGCGTTGATGACAAGGCTTTAACTTTGATGGAATAAATTGATGCGTTGCAATAAATGGTGAACAAACAAATTTCCTCTGTTCATGCGGCGTAACCAAGGTTGTGTCCTGAACAAACGTTATTTACTCTCTCTTTTTCGTTGTCGTGTCGGGATGCACCATAATCTGCAGGAAGGCAAGCGTATTCGTTTACACGATAATAACACTGGCTTAAATATACTGTATCAAAGTTTAAGGTGACTTGCAACGTAATAACGGAACTTATATGCAGATTACTTCTGTTTGTGACGAATACCAAATTCTCTACAATATTGATGACTTGAAGTCAGCGTGACAAATATCAAGTAATAGCTAAGGGCTTGCTACTGAATATGTAGAAACTCAAGTAATTAAATGTAACATCTAATCTTGATCTTGAGCTTCAAGAAATTAATGAAAGAATCGGTGCTGCATCAGCTGTTTTCAGAAAATTGAGATTGTCTTTGTCACGCTGATACAAGTCATCAATATTTGTAGAGAATTTGGGAATTCGTCACAAACAAAGTAATCTGCGTATATAAGTTCCGTTATTACATTGCAAGTCACCTAGACTTTGATACAGTATATTTAAGCTAAAAAGCTGGCTATCGGTGTGCAAACGAATACGCTTGCCTTCCTGCAGAGTATGTGGTGCATCCTGACAACGACATCGAAAAGAGGCAACAGCGTTGCACAGGACAACCACTTGGCGCCGCATGGAACAGAGAATTCTGCGTTCACCATTTACGTAAACGTTATTTATTCCATCGTTATTCTCAATACTTTACATACTTTCGGACAACCCAATTTTAACATAATCATCCATAACGCTTCGGTACATCAAACGCTCTCGGATCAACAAATGAAAGAACATTGGCGGATGTTCTCGCAACTTTCGAGCTGGCGTTCGCAAACAACTCACAATTACCCTTCCGGACAACAAATTGTTCTGTGCTAACAGCATCCGAAATAGAATGAATTGGTTAAATAACGCCTTTCCGGGTAGAAAGGGCGACCACTACTGAATAGCAGTCAGGATCTTCTATAAAGAACAATGCGCTGATATCAAATACGGATGTTCTTCACACCGGACAGAAGTTCCATATCGTGAGGCTTACTGCTCCTCTCGCTGTGACAACCGCCGAAATGATTAAAAGCTGACTGTACTGCGACGCAAGCGATGCGCCGGATGATATGGCAGTCTCTTGATCGCCAAAGTTGATGTTGTTTCCACTCTGCCGAAGAATACGGCTGCCCGCGCGCATCAATGGCATGATAGCAATCATGCCGCACAATCAAAATCAAGCGCAAAAATCAGACAACCCATCACCGCCCTACGCATTATTCTATTGGACGTGGAGGACGCTGTAACTCTACCGTACCTATCATTCTAACCGCTCTATTATTTGGTTGACCTTGAATGGCATTGACAACGTCTTGCAACGTTGTTGGCTCGTCTAACTCGGGAACTTGCGGAAGAGATAAGATGTTGCTAATAAATCCGATGTCGGCTAAACGATCCTCGTTTAGAAGTTCTGCGAAGTGCTGAGCCCACCGCTTTAACACGTCCTCTTTCGCTGTTAATCGTTATTCCCACACTTTTTCTATGCTTAGGCTCAACGAGTTTCTTCACTTCCGCATGAAAAATACCAAGCTGCATGGTATCAAGGAGTCATTGCAAATATTCCGCCTTCCTTGACCACTAGCTGTATTTCATCTCCCTAGCAATTCACCTGAGAGCAGATCCCTCTTCTTGGCTGCTTCTAAAAAACGATTACTTTGGCTCCCACTATTTTGTTGTCGTAAGAGGTTTCCGATGTCTCAAAGCTAACCTCATCAGTTCCATCAAGCCAATCCTCGTGAAAATGCTTTTTCAATTTGAAGCCTTGTGAATGATGTCTCAATCAGCTACAGGATCAACGGTCATATCGAGGTGAGTACATGAAAAACTACTTTTATTGGGAGTACTTTGTAAAGATCGGCAAAAATGGACGCGACTTAAAACAAACATCAACACTATCGAAACCAAACGTACAAGATCTAGATGCTAAACGCGAAGAACTTATCTTCATCGCATCACCATCGCCTGACCACCTGTGGCTATGCAATATAATTGCAACTGTGTTCTCCCTGCCCTAAGTGTGCTCGCAATTTTCTCGCTAAGATCGACTATGCTAGTCACTTCGAGAGCATATGAACGGGCGGAGATAAGACTTAGATAAAGGAGGATGGGATGGGAGAGAGAGATATAGATAAGGGTCTAAATGGACGCTGTAGACGAAACAGCTAGGAGGTAATAGTCGTAATAGTAATATTTAATATTCTAAAATGGCAGAAAAATCTTATGGCTTATATACTGATATACCACCTAATTTATGATAGACGTAAAATACCCAGACTGGTGTCCGGCAGCCGCTTCAATAGTTTTTTTTTTTGGAAGACCAAGAGCTATATTAATTAGGATAGATAATACTAATAACTACAGTAAACCAATAAAACATCCTCACTAATAGATATAAAGATGAATTTACAACAGTGATAAACACGATTCAACACTCAAGATTATCCAATACTAACATACTTATGCCAAATGAGGGCTTAACTAATATAACATGTATATACATATAAAAGAAAATATAAACACAAATATAAAAGAAGTGAATCGCTAGTTTTGTAACAAAGCATCAATATCTCTTACAGCTACCAAAAAATGCATTGTTATTGTGTAACGGCTGACGCAGCGCTAGTGTTAAACAAATCGAAGTCAAACTCTTTGGCTAGCTTGTTAAGTATTGCTCGCTCGCCAAATAAATGTATTTTGCCTATAATTTGTAGATGAAAACGGGAACTTAAAAATGTGTTGTATCTAAGAGGTTTGTCAGGACAGCTAAGATGTAATTGAGATAAAAGCTCAGGACAGTCAATAGCACTTCAAGCTATTTTTAACGAAAAGTGAGATCAGCAATCTCACGGCGCTTAAAGAAGGAAGAAAGTGATGTTTTTTAAATAAATAATATAATTATCAGAGGTAGCGATAGGCTTTGGTTCTATAACGGAGGTAACGGATAAACTTTCTTTGAATATTTTCTTTGCAGTCCTACTGAGATAACATCTGCAACATGGAGATGCTCTGATGCAGCAGTGAGTTGGTGTGGTCGTGTTTCGTATGGCTGACAACAGGTAGCAAAACGCGTCATGTACTGTGAGCTCCAAAACAAGCGCAGAACAAAGCGAAGCTCGGCAGATGTATTAAATAAATGTGATAATAATATGGTGATATTAAAAATATTTTAGGTGCAACGAAAGAATACCCAAAAACGTTTCTAGAGATACTCATGGACTCATCTAATGAAACCAGTAGACTCACAGACATGGAGTTAAGGGAAGAAGTGTTGGTTCTTGCAATAGCGGGCACTGACACTACAGCAGTTGGAGCTTCGTTTGTATTGTGCATGCTTTCACGCTATCCCGATATTCAGGATAAAGTTTATAAGGAGTGAGTGTTTGTTAAGTTCATTCATTATCTTCATTACAGCCACAAAAAACGGTCCCGCTACCTATATGAATCAATTCCTAGATAGTTTATCAAATATTACCACTTATAAATGGAGTAGCCTTTTTCTCTTTTGCCAGCCTTTGTATAAGCTATTGGTTGACAAATATTTCCGATGAGAGCGATATTATGGAATTTGTATTATTAAATCATGCAGCACAGGCTCTTAAGTGTCACTAAAATATAGATATACTCATGGGATGCCCTTTTGGCTTTGTAATCTACAATAGGGATGATCCTATTGCATTCGATAATATTTGTGACATTTTCTCCTTATTTTATAATTTACGTTACCTTATGACATGCTAGAATTTCACTACTAAAGCGACCAACATTGATATGTAAGGCCATGAAATAACTACTGTAAAAGTAGAGAAAACATAATCCATAAAAGATGAACTTTAAATCATATTCAACATGATTATTCGCACAGTACTTTTGAAATTCAATTTCTTTATGGTTTATAAATATTACAGTCCTGAGAAGAACCAGCAAGAAATCCATCGGGTTACTTTTACATAAAATTTTACAATAAAATTGAATATTTATTTATACAATTATAATAGAATGTTTACTTAATATTCCAAATAGCTCTTTTACCCAGATTTTGTTTAATGAAATTTGTGAACTTTTTGATTAACAAACATTGGTAAATTTTATGATCGAACACTTATCTGTTGCAAATAATTTATATGTATAGCTGTTATTCCTCTTTCATAATTCATTCGGATCAATGCGTGTTGTTTTAATTTTTTTTACTCTCTTGTATTTTTCCAATAATATTAGAGTGACAATTCCACAGTCCACTTGATAGAAAGTCCAACTGCAGTTATCAAAACATCTGAAACTAACTTCAATTATAGAATACCATTGACTATAGAATACCAGGACCGCTTTATGCGTATGATTTGTAATGGGTTGTAATGGTAAGGGATGAGGGCTAGAGTTAAATTGTCTCATAGATTAATTATGCTTTTTTATGTTTAACGGAAAACTTTTTAAACAAGTAAATAAAGCAAAATATTTATAGGTTATATGAAATCTTCGGGGATAGTGACAGACCTGTTCTGGCAGATGACCTTCCAAACTCAAATACTTGGAAGCTGTTATTAAGGACGTTGAGGCTATATCCACCAGTACCTCATATTGTCAGGAAAGTTGATAAAGATTTAACACTTCGTATTATCAATGAAATCAATTGAAATAGTCCATTCATCATCAGCTATAAAGTCTACAGCTGAACATAGGCCTACCCCATATAGTCAGTTTTGCCATAGTCGCCACGCTTGGCAGGCGGGTTGGCAACCACAGTTTGTTTTTAAAATTTTGAGTTGTAATCAAGAAGAAAATGCTGCCCATTTCCTGTTTGCTTCTCTCTGTTGCCTCTATTGACACCCGGATGATGTACAGTATTTAATGGACATATTATGGAACCCTGAATTACTATAAACTGAGCTAGGCACTTTTTAAATATAACGCAGTAGCCGCTATTACCTCGCTGGCCTTATTGATAGCCAACGCCCGCCAACTGAACACATAATAGTGTGGATAGGTGCGCAATGATTGAGGCGATGATAGACGAAAGTGCATTTAATCATAGATGAATAAAATTAGGAGTGTGTCGACGAGAGTTGCGCCTTATACTCAGAATCAGCAAACGGTATTCGATAAAGTCATACAGGTTTACACAAAACTCGGCACATCCGTGAAGGTGAAATGTATGACGATATCTTTAGAACCATGCATTCCTCCAAACCCACTATCCTTTGTTAATGAGAGACTTCAACGCAAAACTAGGCACAAGAGAGAACGGCGAGCTGAGGGTAGTAAAATTTAAGATAAGGCGACGGAACAAGCGCCGGGGCAGTAGGCCGACTTCATGGAGAAAGACAAACTCCTTAAGATGAACTCTTTCTTCCAGATGTTACCCCCACAGAAAGTGGACCTGGTCAAGCTCCGACGGTTTGACAAATAATGAAATTGAGTTCATTTTGACGACCAGACGGCAACTGTTCAGTGATGTCTCAGTGATCACGAGGTGAAAGCGATCACCAAATGGTAAGGACACATCGAACGTTAATGTTAAGTTGAAGAGGTCACGTCTAATGAAGTCAACGCTTCGTCCCCTCGTGCTCTAAAGCCTCAAAACTTTCATCTCGATTTACAGAACCATTAACATCGCCTCAAATAATGCTAAAAGTGGACGCTATGAATGAACAGCTCGTGAAACTGTCCATGCAGTCGGAGCTAAGTTCTGCAAGACCCGTCGCAGAAGAACATAAAACTCTCCGATCACACTCTTAATCTCGACTGTCAGATGGGAATGAAGCTGCAGTCTTCAACAGATTTGACAGCATACAGGCAACTGATCAGACTGATCTCCAAATGCATGCGGCGGGACTTACGCAACTTCAATACAGATTGTATTAAAGAAGCGATCAAGCGGACCAAGGCTCCAAAGTCTTTGCGAGATCTGTCTGTCAGAAAAAACCAACTATCAAGCTGAAGACCGGTGTGGCAGCATCGTTTCCGGGACACCTGAGATTTTGAGTGAGATTGAGAGGTTTTATGGGCAGCTGTACATATCATCGTTGGAGGCACACGCAAGTCTTATACGACACTATTCCGATGATATCCCGGAGGTCAGTCAAAGAGAGATTAGAATGGCTCTCCAGCACCTTAAAAACGGCAAGGCCCTAGGCGAGATGGAATTACAGCGGAGCTTCTGAAAGCGCGTGGAAAATCAGTACTTGAAGTCCTTCAAAGCTCTATAATGCCGTCCTTCATGGTGGCACTACAGGAGGCGTGGAGCGGAAGTGGGGCGGTCTTGTTCTTCTAGAAAGGCTACAACTCTTTTAATAACTATATATAGACCGATTTCCTTCTGAGCCGCGTCTACGTTCTGTTTTCAAGAGTCTCGCACGCAGACTGGACGACTTCGACTTCGACGGCTTTAGTACCAGAGACTACATACGTACCTTTCGGCAAATTGAATATAAGACCGAAGAGTACAATCTACCAATATACCTTGCGTTTATGAACTATAAGCTTTTGATTCCGTCGAAATTGGGGCGGTGCTGCCTCAGCGGTGCCAAGTTGACTGTCGGTACATCGAATTGCTGATGTGTTTGTGCAGTAGGGCTACGACTATATCCGAGCAGTATTGACATGAATGGCGAGTACATCACTCAACTTCGATTTGCCGACGATATAGTCCTTATGGCAGAATTGCTGGAGGACTTAAGCACTATGCTCAATGACCTCAATAGTGCCTCCCAACGGATAGGTCTTAAGATGAACATGGACAAAACAAAGGTAATGTGTTACGTCCATGTCACACCTATACCGGTAGTTGTTGGGAGCACTGCGCTAGAAGTTGTCGACCAAGACTGTTGTATACCAAGGGCAAATAGTCTGACTAGGTAAGTCCAACTTCGACCGAGAGGTCAATCAATGGATTCAACTCCGTTGGGCAGCGTTCGGGAGATCACGAAACATTTTCTCCTCGGGTATACTTTAAAACCTTTAAACAAGATTGTACAATCAGTGTGGGATGTCAATGACGACTTATGGATCTGAGAGGTGGTCCTTCACTGCTGGCCATATGAGGAAGCTTTATGTCGCTCAGCAAGTTATGGAGAGGGCTATTTTCGGGTTTTATCTGCGTGATACACTTAGAAATTAAGATATCCGCAGTAGAACCGAGTAGTAAATAATTAGTAAACTGAAGTGGCAATGGCCGGCCATTGTAGCTAAATAATAGTAGCTCAAATAACCGACAACTATGAGGAAGAACGTTTCTCAGTGGCAATTTCAACGGTAGGCGAAGTGTTGGGCGGCCCCACTGATGAGCGACGATCTGGTAAGACATGCAGAAAATCAATGGATGCAGGTGGCTCCAGGACCGTGATTTGTAGTATTCCTTGGGGAGGAGTGTTCTTGTACTTGTGGACTTGTGAAGGGCTGTAGTGAATAATGAGTTATTTAATTGAAAATATATTTATTTTAGTGAAAAAAGAGTTTTAAATGTTTAATTTACAATTATAATGTCGTATAGTGGAACAACAAAGTGATCCAAAAGCGAACCAAAGAGTGAACGAAAAGCTTCTATAATGGCGGTAACCATCTGGTATATTATACAGATTTAAAATATCCCACCAATCCGTGACCAATTTGATTACTTAAACAGAACAGATGTTCTCCTAGGGTTTATGAGCTACATTATTCATTTACTATCAGTTGGATCTCGTTTGTCACTCTTACTTATATAAAATGGAACGGCAAACTCATGAACATCTGCAACTAATTTTAACTTAATCGTACTCTGCCTCACAGTATGTGGGTAATGTAAATTATAGTAAATCAACCTACGAAAAGAACTTGGATGAAAAACGAAAAATTTTTAAACGTAGTAGAGCCATGCTGCAGCTATATTAATCGTATAGTTGTACACTTTTGATAATGAGAAAGACGTATCTAACAAAAAGTAAATACGGAGAAAAAAATATTTTAAGTTGAAAAACGGTAAAACCCATGCTGTGGTTTATTTATTGCATTTATCAAAATTCTGTGAATGTACCATTTTCGGCCTATATCTCTTCATAACTTAGTATTATAACATTTTACTATTGATAATATATATATTTTTTTTTCAAAAAAGCGTTTCTTCTTAGCAAAAAATCGGAAAATTACCTAGAACTAAGTAGGAAAGCCGTAAACATTATGCGCCCTTTCAATATAGCACAAATACATCACTACCAATTCACCAATTACAATAGCTTTTTCATAATATTAAGTTTAAGAATAAAGGCGCATTTTATTACACTTTCATCCTTAGTACCTGGCTGTTGCGGCTGTTTAAATACTAGGATAAAGGTATCTATCACCTATCTTTCACAGTGGCCTACAAAGACAGAAAAATGTTTTTGAAGGTATAAACGTCATTCAAATTAGGGGTTAATTAAGTATTAAATCAAGTCTTTAATCAGGTACACAATCAACATTTATTTATGGACGGAAGTTGTACAAATATATCAAAAAATAAAATATTGGTTTATGGCACAATCACAAAACTAAAACTAATCCTCTTAGGAAACAAATATCTAAGTAGTAACAATTAGAACCCTGACATTAGGGCTTGTCACCTTGTGACCCATAAATATGTCTTATAACTACACTAAAATAAACAGTCTTAATCAGTCAAAATATTTCACAACAATATAAAGTGTAATCTTTCGGTTGACAAGCAGCTCTTCTAGCGCCAAAAATGACATAAATATTTACAAAGAGATCTCTATCTACATAGGTACACTTAAAGGCACTCTGTTATCTTGGAACACATATCTTAATAGTATGATTGACCCTGCGTTAGGAACTTAGTCACTTTGTGACCCATAAGTCTTAAAACAATCAAAATATTCACAACAATATAAAAGTAACAAAAGGCTCTTCTAGCGCCTAAAATAACATATGTAAATGTTTACAAATAGATTTATACGTAATTAATAGGTACTCTGTTGCAACCATCAATAAACAAAACAAAAAGGCTGTCTTTCCGGCACACAAAATAAGTCCAACTTAATTTAGAAGTAGGCTTAAAGAGTTAAAACATAAAATTGTTAAAAAAAATTTTTGCACAAATCACTTAAAATCTCTAACTATCGTCATATTCAGTGATCAGGTTGACTGCATCATCATTAACAGGCAAATTATTCCAGAATGCCCTCTATTCTCAGGCATTAGAGGACTTAACTTTTAGTATCTCATCTTTACGTTCTTGCTTTATTCCTCGGAAGTAGTTTTGATTACCGGCGAAGGTATCCCAATCTTAATGTTTTTACTCTCAGAAAGTCGAGATCCATCAGTTCTGCATCAAAATCCGTTCTGTGACAACTGAAGTTCGGTGTCTTTGGAATACAACCTCACATGTCACTAAGGTGGCTCAGCTACTCCAGGTTGCGATCTTCTTGAAGATGATCCATGTCATGTTGCCTTATATAAGTGAGGCAAATCTCAAATGTATAAAGTCACTTCTTACCCATATCTTTTACTAATGATCTTACGATGAGTATCTGCCACCGCATTGGAAATCTTCGAAGTCATAGATTCTTTTCTTTCACTTCATAGAAAGTTCGACCTGGTGGTGAAACTCATCCGCGGACATGAAGGTATGCAACTTCAAAGTATCTGAGGGTGATTGTTTCTAGATTGACGTGTGTGAGTTTATTAAAACAGAAGGTGAAAATAAGCTCAATTTTGTTCTCGCTGCACAATTATCAAGCCAGAGTGATATGTTTCACATCTCGGTTTTGCAAAAGCCCGAAAACAGCTGGCAATATCATCTTTCTTTCGGCCTTGAATAGCTTCGTGCCATATGCATGCAAATGTCTCTCTTGAGCTGCTACTTTTTATCACCGAGAAGGAACAGAAACTTTCATTAAGCTATCAGCCTCTGGCAGAATATCACTGTTTGAAGGTGTCAATTCGTGGAAGCATGATCACCTTTTCCAGGTCAACAGAGTAGTACAAAACGTCACTGTCTGTGCCAACGGTCATTTGAAGATTCTTATCCTCATTATACTTTTCTCTTGCCAGAGTGTAACGTTTGTAGTGATTTTCGTAATTCAAGCACTCAGTGCAGGAACGATGTCTTATTTCAGGATTAGGTTGTGAAATTTATATTTTCACATGTCTCGCATTCCTCATTGCCCAATTTTGCAAAGGTATGTTCAGTGATTTAACAACTCTTCGATAGTGATCATAGGATACAATACATTTTGAGTAGAATCATTTGTTATATTATATTTTGCACAAAAGTCATTGTACATGTCCCATATTAATATCGGAAGGTAAATATTTTCTGTTAGGTGCATGTTCTCGTCTGTAATGTGATAGGGAAGGATGAAATGAATTAATGTAACTCAATTATATTCGTGTTATCTATCTTTTAGGATTAGGTTTGTACCTCTCATGTCTTCAGTTCTTCAGGTCTACAGACTTAATAGCATTTCGAACGGCTTTATCGTTAGACTTGTTAAATCCTAGTGTAGTTAAAAAAAAAAACTTTGCAAACACTGAGTTTCTCCGTTTCCGTTCGAAGTAATAAAAACAGACTTTAAACGTCTCGGGTCTGAACTATTAGTTGTACGTCTATCTGGATTCTTCTGAGATGTGTTACCTTTAATGAAGTATGTTTGTTCCTTCCAAGTCATGTTACGAAACAATTTATTCAATGAGATTCTTTGATTTTCGAAAATTTTGTTGAGCATTTCTTTTTTTTCATCACAGCCTAGCTTAACGTAGTATTTGGATTCATTTTTAATTTCTTCATAATTTCCTGCCGCACAGCTAGTTTTGTTGATAATATTTCCGTTTTCTTATCGTCCTTTCTTAGTAAGTTGAACTTCAACGTTTTGGTTTTCCTGAATGTTTGACTCCGGCTCCTAACATCTTCAGATGACTCGGATATACGGACGTTATTCAGCGGCTGTGAAGACTGTATAACATCGTTTTCAGAGTCTGATCGTAATTGCGGATATCCTGCCTTCTTTTTGAGGTGGAACATAATCTTTATCTTTAACTGAATCATCCGAATCAAATTCAGTTCCCGAATGAACTGCTGCTACTGTGCCGGTTTTTCTAAGACTGTTGTCATCACCAATGTTATCGTTAATGGTAGTAGTGCTACAACAAGCTTGATCGATGGGACTAATGCTAATACCGTTGGTGGTACTAATGCCACTGCAACAAGCTTCATTGACCGGATTGGTACGGATGCTGTCAATGGCGGAGTTAGAGCTGCAACAAGTTTGCTCACCGGTACCAAAATTGTCGATCGAAGTAGCCGGGCTTTTGCGTATAAATTGTTTGATAATGCTCTTGAAATAAGGTCATAACCGACCCGCCTTCTTCATCGGTTTATCTAAAAATGTAAATTCATTATCAAGCGTGAAAGCAAACCAAACCAAAGCGTACGACGTAGATATACGTTATATTATAACAAGTTCACCGTCCAATAAAATCGTATAACTACCCGCTTCCTAATCCTATACTAAGTATGTTATAGCTGCGTTTGTTATAGCAAACGTAGGTTATAGAATAATCTATATATTTTAGATGCTTATCTAAAGGTAAACAAAGAACTGTCACAAAAACACTTTTAATTCGACGTTTTAAGTCATAATTTGGCAACTAAACGAAATATTTGCTATAAACAAACATATTTAATGAAATTAGATAAATTCATTTATTTATTATCTATTTAGAAGGAATAAATACATGTACCACTGAAATAAGTATTTAACGGTTGTTAACATTTAGTTAAATACCTAAAGAAATACAGTATAACTTCGTTTTAAATTACGAGTATCATTACCTGTGAAAATCCTCCGCACTCGCAAATGTTGCTCACGGGAGTGGTGGTGTCGATACCGATGCTACACGCCAGACTTTAACAGCCGCTCAGGCGCAACTGAAGCGTTCCCGAACATTTCCCTTCCCCTCGCGTCCCTTTGCATACAGCAAAACGAAATAGTAAGGGCATTTCTACTCACTTGCGTCTTTTTTATTAAGTATTGATTGATATATAATTTCGTTCCACGGGAAAATAAAACGCATCTACCACATACGTCTATTAAAAGAAGTGGTGTACTAAATTGAAAAGACGAAGTAGTAAATAAGTCTTTTTCTTCTAGTATTAGCCCAGATTTTCAAACGAATTGAAAGGCGCAATAGCCAGTTACGTCTTTTCATAGTCATAGACTTAATGAATAGATGCGGCTTTTTGCTTCTCCATCAAAGTAGTTATTCATTGAAAGATTAGACTCATCTACGCGAATACGTCTTTTCATTTTACTTCGATCAAAATGTGTCCTTTCATCTTAGTTAAAGTATAAATGATAATGGAGAAGTCTTTCTTCACTGTGGTAAATCTAAACTAAATGAGATAAAAAAATTAAAAAAATATCATAGGTACGCCTTTTTTCCTCATTCAGGCAATATATATAACTCAATTTTAGAAAAATGTTAGATACGTCCTTTTTTACTATCGGGCAGTGTAGCACAAATGGAATTGTCGACTGGGGAAGGACCACGCTCTCACAGACTACCAGCGTGAAATACCAGCTCAATGCTGCTGTGTTCTGTATGGTGCGTATATGAACCAGGCTCTTTTTCCTGGAAACGAGGCATTCCATCTTAGTCCTCAAGAATGGCAACGCATCTGCTATTTGATTCTAGGATAGGTTAGATGTTATGATTTTGCATGTCAGTTACCATCAGTTGTCTAACTTATTACTCGGTGTTTCATTTTCGACAAGAATTAAATCATTTTCCTTAAACCTTATAGGAATAATATTTTTTATATTATATATAGAATTTACTTTTTAACAGACTATCTTGTGCCTTTTTTAGAAATTTGCAAACGGTATTTTTGTTCTAAGGATAATTTGTCAAAACTAAAGTTTTGACAAATTATTATAATATATGGTAAATCATTTCTTACCAAACACCAATTCATACGGTGTAAATCCTTTTTCTGAGTGTACTGTCGTGTTGTATGCAAAATACAAAAAGTAATCCACCTACCCCATAACTCAGGGTGGCTATCGGTTTGAATATGCAAAAACGCATACAATTTGTGTGTAATCTTCAGGGCTCCGATTGACTAATGGTTATGTGCTGTGGAATTAAGTTGTCTAATATTTGGTAGTTTAAAAACCTTTTGAAATATTTCCGATAGAAATTAATTTCCTCTGTCCGTTGCTGTTTCTCTCGGCACACCGTATCTGAGAATAAAATTATGAACAAATGTTCTCGCTACTACCTTAGATTTTTTTTAAATTAAAGGATACTACGTACTTCGTTAGCTCACACTGTAATGTTAGTACAACTCGTATATCGTCTACATTATCAACTCTTTCAACATCACTTAAAATGCATATGTGTGTGGTCATAACTTATTTTTGTTATTCTTTATTTCTGCTAATAATTTCTTTATAAAATATCATTATTATCTTTATATTATCATTCGTAATCTTTTTTACTTAATTTTTCTAACTTATCTGCATTAAGTCTTAATTCAACTGATCCTCTTGATTTCATATGAGTGTTGACAACTCTTGGTTGATCAGACCTAGAGTCATTATCTACTACATCCACCGTAGAGTCACACACATGTACTTTACTCTCATACATTTCTTTCAAATCTTCTATAGTAATTCTTGACAGTGAATCTGCAGTTGCTTTGTCAGAACCTTTAACATATTCTACCTCAAAATTATGTTCTTCTAATGCTAACCTAAATTCCATAAGTCGAATTGATGGATTTTTCATATTAAATAATTAAAATAGTGGTTTGTGGTCCGTAAGTATTTTTAATGTTCGAAGATATGTTACTGCCCAAACTATCGCTAGTAGTTTTTTCTCAATAACTGGAT
This sequence comes from Parnassius orleans, assembly GCA_029286625.1. NCBI lineage: Eukaryota > Metazoa > Arthropoda > Insecta > Lepidoptera > Papilionidae > Parnassius > Parnassius orleans. Next base: position 15,396 of record JAGSMP010002378.1, read on the forward strand.
AGTTTTCACCTTTGCTTAAAGTTGGACACGTATAAGCTATTGGTCGTCCATATTCATTTGACAAAATTGCTCCTATAGTACTATTTGAGCATCCGTTAGTACCGCACATTTATTTTTTAAAGAAAAATCTGGATATTCTAAAATTGGTGGGGTAATTAATCGTTGTTTTAATATTTGAAATGATTCATTTTTTTGTTCATAATTTTTCCCTATCTTGTTAATTTATTTAAAGGATATGCGATTTCTTGCCGTTTAAAAATTAGATATAAATTTCCTATGATAATTGACAATACAAATCCTTTTACTGCATCAGTATTTCTAAGACATGGATAATTTTTACCGTATCTATTTTTTTGAGGTCAGCCTTGTTCCGTTACTTGAAATTATATGCCGAGATACAAAATTTATGGAAATCATTTTGCTGGATTTGCTTTAAATTTACTGCTCGCAATCTTTCAATATATTCTATAAGTTTTTATTGTGAATTTTAGATTTCTCCCAAAACTATCAAATCATCTAGATATACTAAACTTTTCGTCATTTAGTCCTGCCATTGCCATAGTAATTATTTTAGAAATAGACTAGAAATATTTTTAATCCCATTAGCATTCGCGTTATTTGATATTATCCTGAATAAGATGATGTTAATTTACGGCCATTTTCATCTAATTTGACATTGTAATAACCAAGGTACAAATCTAAAGAAGGGAAATAGATGCTTCCAGTTAGATTCTAAGATATCAGTGATATGTGGTAAAGGGAATTATCTTCTATACAGCTGTTAAGCTTTTATAATCGATTACTAATCTCCATTTACTATTTTCCGTTGAATTCAGTTTTTAGGATAACAATATTGGACCCGACCAACCTCTTCTGCTAGGCTCTATTATTCCATCATTTTTTTTTTATCTGACCTTTAATTTCATCGTTTTTTTTTAAAAAATCAGCGATTTGTAAAAATTGGAACTATGTTAGATTTTACAGAAATATTATGCGTATATGTGTCTGTAGTAGTTAATTTGTCTCCAGGTAAGTAAAATACATCCGCATATTTTACAAAATGTTTTCAATTGTATTTTGCTCTACTTAATTTAAATGCTAATTTCATTAATTGTAATAATATTTTTTGAATTATTTTTGTACTTTCAAATGAATAAATATCAAATCAACTTGAGTTTTTCGATTTTAGTATGTAAATCTGTTACTAAATACCCTATTATCGGTAACATTTAACATTTGAATTAGTATCCATCCATTTTTTGAGTAGCTATCCAGCTTGCTAAAATACAAGCCTTCTTTATCTCTTTACATGAAACTACACAGTTTTCTTTTTAGTTTGTATGTATAAAGTGTATGGATTCAGACCTAGCAAGAATATGAAACTAACGCAACATGCGTTTACAATTGGCAAGACAATAGGTACTTAGGTGATACATAACGTTAAAATATTTTATAAAATCTAATTGCTTAACTTTCTATTTATTCAACTAAGCTAAGATTCAACTTGCCTTAATTTGTAAGTTATAATAAACATAAAACTTGTGACTAATGTTTGCTAGAATTGCGTCTTTTAACGCGTTATAATTTCTTGCTGTAATAATTGTACTAAGAGACACCGCACACTGCAGATTTTCTATCGGGCGAGAGTTTAGTCGGTTTCTTAATCAGTATTGAGGTGTATGGAAGTGCGCATATTATAAAGATTAGTTATCGGCCGATAAATCAGTTTGATGGGCTACACCATTATTTCCCAAACTTTTTTTTCTCGTGGACCATTTTCAAAAATTTACTATTTTCGGTAGACTCCTGCTGCTACATTTCTACTGTATTCCCAAAACTCCTAAAAAATATCACCCTAAATTGGGGGTGTTAAGAAGAAAAAAAAAGTAGCACATTTTCTTGTGTCCTATTTATTAAAATAATACTTCTGGTTATACAAAATTATAAACATTTATTATTACAAACAATCAATAATTGACAAAAAATCAACAATGAATTCTGAAATGTAAATCAACAATAAAAAATAGTCATACTTTTAATGAGGCGGATGTACTTGATGAATTGACAGCAAATTATCAATATTTGGCTTCAGTTTTGTAAGAAGTAATCTCAAATCTCCCCGTTCTGTGATGTTTAATTTGCTCCTTTTTTTTGTTAACAGGTTGGTAACGGCACTAAAACTTCTTTTGACAAGATATGACGAGGTTCATTAAATGGGGTTATGTATATCCATGGTGGTATTTCCATTGTCAGAATATCTTCAAATCTATTTTTGAAGTCATCATGCAGGGTATTTAAATGTTGAGCGTATGTTTGAATATCTTCATCAAGACATTCTATCTGGGACAAGTGCGAAACTAGGAGAATTCGCGCCGACTAATATTTCCTTCATTAATTTTAATTTACCATCATCATCATCATCATCATTACAGCCCTTCATAAGTCCACTGCTGAACAGGCCTCCCCAAGTAATGCCACAAAGCACGGTCCTGAGCCACCTGCATCCATCGACTTCCTGCATGTCTTACCAGGTCGTCACTCATCTAGTGTGGACAGCCTATACTTTGTCCGGGTACAGGGCCGCCACTCGAGAACTTTTTTCCTCATCGGTTGTCGGTTCTTCGAGCTATATGGCAGCCCATTGCCACTTCAGCTTACTAATCCGTTGAGGCTATGTCGGTCGCTCTGCCTCTACTGCGGATATCCTAATTTCTAAGTTTATCACAGAGACTCCGAGAATAGCCATCTCCATAGCTCATAGCGACTTTGAGCTTCCCCATCCGGCCAGCAGTGAAGGACCACGTCTCAGTACCATGGGTCATCACTGGCAACACGCACTAGTTGTACAGTCTCGTTTTCAGGTTTTGAGGTATACCTGACGAGATGATGTGTCGTAACTTCCCGATCGCTGCCCAACCGAGTTGAATCCGTCGATTGACCTCTCGGTCAGTTGGACTTACCTAGTGGACTATTTGACCCAGGTACACATACTCGTCAAAACTTCGAGCTTAGTGCTCCTAACAACTACCGGCATAGGGTGACATGGACATTAAACATGATCTTTGTTTTGTCCATGTTCATCTTTAGACCCTATCCGTTGGGAGACACTATTGAGGTCATTGAGCATAGTGCGTAGGTCCTCAGCGATTCTGCCATAAGGACTATATCGTCGGCAAATCGAAGGTGATGATGTACTCGCCATTGATGTTAATACCGTAACGAAACGGCTTCAATGCAGCGATGAAGAGTTGTTTATTTATTTATTTATTTATTCATTGGGTCTACCAGCAATTTTACAATACATACGTTACATACATTTCTTAAGTATTATTACTATATTACTTCCACAGGTATTTAAAATCATTTAAAGGTAAACACTACATGCTATTTTTGCTAGTATTACTGTATAAATATGAAAGTGAGTTAATAACAGAAACAAACCAAAACGAAACAAACAAAAAAAAAAATACATTAGTAATTTTGGTAAAAGCCTGTAAAACCTTATCAATTTAAACAGTTTCAAAAGAGATTTAATCAAACTAATAATAAGTTTTCAATTAAAATTACAACCAATTTTAACAATTATCATAATCTAACCTAAATACCATTTATAAACTAAAAGATACATTTTGTATGTAATAACTAATATGAGAAAAATCAAACTCAGGATGACTGGCTGACTAGGTTGCTGATAATTAATTTACGAAAGGTGTGAGACGAATCAATGTTGATGTCAATAAACTGACTAAATTTATTACATATTTTACATAAACGAGGGATCGTGGAGTTGGCGCCGAAGACTGTTCTGGTGCGTGGAGGCACGACCGGAGTAATAGCAGTACACGGATATCTGCGTGGTACTCGAAAATTAATTTTACTTAATAAACTGGGGCAGTCTAACTTATTATTTAGTAATTTATATAAAAACATTAAATCTAACAATTCTCTTCTTTGGTCAAGAGTCATGATGTAAAAGTATTTAAGCCTTTTTTTATAGGACACTACCTTTTTGTAAATCCTCGCTGAGTATGATAGATGCCACATGAATCTTTTCTGTACACGCTCCAGTCTTAAGTAGTGTGTAGAATAATGTGGACATAAACAACGCTACAGTACTCTAAGTGACTGCGGACAAAGGCTGTTGTTGTAAAGACAGATTTTGTTTTAGCTTCTTTAAAGTTCGACCTTGTCGCATAATAGTTCGAGTTACGAGGATATGACATCATCTTACACATCGCTGCAGTTGGATAAGTTTCGTACTCTGATCCTGTACTCGGATAGCCATCGTAGCCTACTTTAAAACACTTCAGCACTTCGATATACCGTCAGTCAACTTGGCACCGCTGAAGGGACTGTAGCACCACCAAATTTCGACCAATCAAAGGCTTTCTCATATCTCGGACCACAGCAACCACTTAACATCAGGTGGACTGTATGCTCGCTTGTCACCTTGTCCTATAAAAAGTAGTAGCGCTGATAGGTCGTTAAGTTCTTTTTTTAAGTAAGAAACTCAGTACTTATAACAATTAAGATATTGCCTATACAATAAATTTAACGAGTATATTTTTATAGCGTCAGGCGTCATTGGTTAAAAACTGGGGTCATCGTAAGTATATGGTCGATTCACCGTAACCCTAAGCACTGGGGTCATGATGCCGAAGTTTGAACCTAATCGTTTCCTGAATGGCCACACATCACCCTTACGCTTTCATGCCCTTCAGCAATGGTCCACGAAACTGTCTTATAAAGCTAAACAATTTCTTACTTGCTTCAAATTAAACAGCATGCTTCTAACCCTTTACGGAATAGCAGGACTTTAATTGACGTAATATGTACCGACATAAATGTAAACGCAGTTACTGTAGAACTTATACGTGAATTAAGTAGTCATGCTTTTATTACATGTCAAATTGATATAAAATAAAAAAGCCGGCACCAATAACAATAATGAGTAGGAGAATTTCTGACATAGACAGAGACTTTCATGGGACCTTACATCAATAAATTGGAAGAGGTGTTGAGAGTATCGCGGATGTAAATAATCAGGTAGTGCCATTTTACAGCAATACTTACTATTTGAAATTCACGCGCCTCTTAGAAAAAAATTATTAAACATCAACAATTCCCGTAGCTATTCTAATATAAAATTGATGATGAAAAACGTGATGACGCATACATTAAAATGAGAAAAAAGTAAGAACGACATACATATTAAATACTATAAGGATCTAAAAGCTGCGTCAATAAAGCAATATATAGTGAAAAACAAGCCTACTATAATTTTTATGTTAATCGTAATATAAAACCCCATTTCAATATGAAACATATAAAGTCAATGTTAACATAAAACAAAACACAATATCCCAATAGACTTGTTTAATGATCCAAATAAAATAAACGACTATTTTTTAAACGTGCCTGGAAATAGAAACGTCTCGTTGTCATATTTAACATCTTTGAGTTCCACTGCTGCGTTAATGACATATTTGAGATAAAGGTAAATGAACTAGAGTACTAAAGTTATTACAAGTTTAAAATCTAAAATATAGGCATTGATGGGATTTCTCTTGATATGATCCTTGACCCTACAGCCTATCAACTATTACTGCTATGGTGAACAAATCCATTAACTCTAAAATCTATCCGACATTATGGCAACATGCGTTTGTCAAACCCATACCTAAGAACTCAAATCCATTATCTGAAAGACCTTTGATATCATTATTCTCCTGGTGTCTAAAAATTATTGAAAAATTGTCATAGAACAGCTAAACATGTATTTAGATAGAAACAAATTCTACCGATGCAGTCAGGTTCCATAAGAACCACATAGCACCACGACAGCCTAGCCCAACTTACTGACGATGTACTAACCGCTCAAGATGAAGAAAAGGCACAATACTAGTATTACTTGATTTTTCTCGTGCATTTGACTGTATAAACGTTTCCTTCTCTTATCAAAGCTTCATTACTATGGATTCAGTAGCAGCGCAGTACAATGGTTCGTTAGTTATTTTAAAACCGACTACAAACTGTAGAACTGAGCGATGACCGAGGAACATTAGCCGTTCGCAATCAAAAATCAAAGCCGGTGCGCCAGGGATCGAACCTGGCTCCAATATTTTCAGTTACAGTGCTGACTTAGTAAAACATTAAGCACTGTAAATTCCATTTACCATAGCAGATGATCTGCAAGTCTACATGTCATGTAATCCCGCGTGATACTCAAGAAGTCGATTAATAAATAAACGAACCTTGAAAATATAGCCGCGTGGTGCGACTCAAACTGCTGTACTAAACGGAACTAAATCTAAACTACTAATTATGGGTTCTAAAATCAAATAAAAATATATCAGAAGAGGGCATGCATCCAAATTCGAGGAAATCGTAGAACGTGTAAATGAGTTCACAATCTGGGCCTACTAATGGATGACAAACTACAGTTTGAGAACCACATAATAAGTACTAGAAACTGCTTTTATAGACTTAAGGTTCTTTATCAAATAAAGTTTTAAATTCAGATATTCAGGTAAAATTGTGTGACCCTTGTCCTTTCAAATTTAATATATGGACATTGTATATGGTCCGAGACTTTTAGCGCATGATCGCGGTGTCTAGTGCAACGAGTTCAAAATGCATGTGCAAGATTTAGTTTACAATACCTTACCGCGCATCACCCTTACATTAACAATGCCAAAATGTTAAAATGGAATATCTTGAAAACTGCACATGGCAACTCTCCTATTCAGGGTATTAAAGATAAACACCTCCTTATCTTGCTGACAAACTCATATGGTCACGTGATGTAAAAACTTATAATACACTAGAGAATACTCGTCGTGCCTCATCTACCACTCACTTTCGAGTTTCCAAATACGCCGCATCCAGAGTGCTGGAACGATACCGCCTCCTTTTCGAAATCTGGCAGTACACATTCAAAATAAATATAGAACACAATTACAAAGTCAGATTAACTTTGATCAAAGTTTATAACGCTTTGCACGATTATGCCTCATCGTCTAGATATTAACAACGGACATCAAAATCGTCCTCTTGAATGCGGCTTTTGTATTTTGTCTTCTTATATACTTTTATATTCTTTAATAATTACATAGTGTAGTATATAGCCCTTATAGTATCTTAATAATCTCCCTTTTGCTTCGCGTCATGTAGACCTTCTAGAGCATCTAAAGCAACATAAACGGGACGTGCTGTGTCAAGTGGCATTCGACCTTAATGCTACTTTCTCCCTCTCACTTAAATAATTACTGTCTCTTTCCCCAGTGTTGTGCATAATTCTGTCATCAATTTTGTTTTAAAACATAATAAAATGAGTATACATATAGCACTGACTTCAGAGTAAGTCACTAGTTGGACACACTGAAAATCAGCGCCATGGAAAAAATTCATGGCATTATGCGGAGTGCTCTGTTCCCAGATGACATAACCACACTGTACAGTATATGTGTTGTGTAGTTTGTAATATGTAGTATGTTGTAATTTATATTGTATAATAATATTATTTATAAATTATGTGTTTTTTTTTTTATATTATTATCTATGATGGCGTCATTTGGAGAATAAACCTTTCTTTCTTTCTTTCTTTCTTTCTTTCTTGGTAAGTTAACAGTTTTTTTATTTTTAAAGTTTTTTTTATGACCGCAGAGTTCTAAACTTTGAAATAAAAATCCTAAAAACATAAATATGAAAGGGGGCTGTTCGGTACAAACGTAGACTTGAAATCTGAACACTGCCGAATTTTCTCTCGAATAGCAGGTCGAGGTATTCAGAGGTGTTTAGAAGGTTGAGTCTGCCGCGTTGTTTCAATACAGCGTACTTATTTCGAAATATGTTTAATTTTACATACATACAAAATTTCATACAATAGAATAATATTCATTTCACAACCTATTCAGGTTATCAGTACGCGATAATGTCGATGAAGACGGTGTTAGCTACGTTGCTGAAAACTAAAGTTCCTTCAAAGTCGATGTCTTCTGAAGCTGATTTGCAGACACCGTTAACTGTCAGTGTGACATCATGTTACGAGATTCGGACGAATTTCAGTTACAATTGAAACAAAATAAAGAAATTCATATGTAGTTAAAACTTGTTATGTTTTTTATATATATAGAATATGGGTGACAAACAGCACACAATCCATCTGATGGTAAGTGGATGCTGTGACCCATAGACATCTAAATCTATCCTAGAATCAAATAGCAGATGCGTTGCCATTCTTGAGGATTAAGATGGAATGTCTCGTTTCAGGAAAAAGAGGCTCCGGTTTGCTATACGCACCATACAAAACACAGCAGCATTGAGCTGCTATATCACCTGGTAGTCTGTGAGGCGTGGTCATTCCCAGTCGAGCCGACCTATTTGTGCTACACTATACAATTAATATAGCTGCAGCATGGCTCCACCACGTTTCAAATTTATCTAATTGTCGTCGGTACCAAGTAAATTCAAAGCAGAAGTGGGATTGGAAACAATCGTAAAATGGGTAAGAGGGAAGATACAGCAGTAAACGAAAGCGCAGGAAAACACGTGTAAGATCATCAATCCAGCAGCAGCAACAGCAGCAGCAGTGGCTCCAAAACACCTAATCGTGCTACAACTATAGTATAGCTGCAGCATGGCTCTACCCGTTAATGCTACTACGTTGTATGACATTTTTATGGCAAATTTTCTAAAATTGTAATAGAACCTTTAATCCAAAATCTGTAT
>JAGSMP010002379.1:0-49418 GCA_029286625.1 Parnassius orleans
TATTGTATTATTTGTTTCTTTGGGGTAATTACTCTTTTCAATTCCACATATCGCACATCCGGAGCAACATTGATACAACTGCAAAAAAAATTTAAACTGACTTAAATATACCAAATTATTCCTTTATTCATTATACGTTTGGGGTGAAAACGCTGCATTTGTAACTGCAAGGATCATGTGCTAGAGGTCAAAAAGCCGTTGTAGAAACATCGAATTATGGCGGGCGATTGCCGGGCGACAACGGCGGATTAGACAGTTGTGCGGGGTGCCCCGTAGAGAGTTCACATGTGTTTGAAGCTACAACGACGCAAAAACTATTTGATGACATTAGACTAAATATTAATAAAGATATTCAAGGTGAAGTAATTAAATTGTCTGAAATTAAAGTTGTACGATTTGTAAAAAACAGTGAGACTTACGATCTGAAATACTCTTACGAAGATGAATGGTAACTGTAAATGTTAAAACAATCACTAAAAACACACGTAAAACTCGTTCGGATAATAATTGGAATATAACTGAAATTACTTTGAAACCAGCGTATAGTTCTAAGCTTAGCATTTCTGATCAAAAGAAGCGAGATTTGCGGGCTTTGTTAAATAAAAATATTTTTCATAGATACTATTCTAACTTTTATGAAAACTTGATTTAAGCAATTTCAAATAGAAATGTTACTACCTTCTTATTTAATTATATTTTTGATGAGTAGGTATGTTGGATTTTGTTTACTAATTGTCAGAGTGCTGTATGTTATACGGAAATACATAAAAAATCAAAGTAATTTTAAGACTGAAATGATCTCAATAAATTGTTCTGACATTGATTAATACTTAAACAAAAATACTGTGATTGGAAAAATGTCTGTTCTGCAGTTTAAGTCAGTACACATGGGATGAATGTAACTCTTAAGACTATTGTTGATGATAATCTGTGATTTTTCTGTGCCATATTATTAGGTATATTATAGATTAGAGATAACTTAATGCCTATTTTAAATAATTTGGTATTATAATACTAATAATAGTTCCTATAATGTGCAATTACAGCCAAAGTCGACTTTTCAGACAAACTTTTGCTCACCCAAAGGAGAATTTCATTTGGCATTATTACTTTCTGTTGTAATTACTCTTTTCGTTCTGTTTTTGGATTGTAATAAAATAATTTGACTGGATTACTGGGAATTGGTTTCATTTATTTAAGGTTTCAAATGTAATAACTACCAGTTTAATTTTTTTGTAGGTCTACAATGACGCAATTGAGAGTCTTAAAACAAAAATAGTATTTTTTTAATGTAGATTATGGGTTATTAAAAAAATGTTGGATTTGCTTAACAGACAAGATTTCAAACTACAATAAAAATATAAAACCAATTATAAACCTTAAGTAAAGTTAGAAATCTAAAGAAGTGATACAATTTTTTTTTTTCAAACAAGCGCATTGTAAAATTTATACAATTGCAGTTGTGTCAGTGTTACTCCGGATGTGCGATATATATTTTTATGATCTGATAACGATGAGTCAATTATAGCCATATGAAAACTGTTTTCCTTTAGGTTAGTACAAACATGATCTATTATTGTACACGTTGTTGTAGTTTCTCGGGTGTTATATTTTCGATCTATTTTGTTAATCAATTTGTATCCGGATACAGTTAGTGTTGTTTTGTAGCGGCAATCACGAACTGTCAGAGCTTAATAGATCAATATTTGTGTCACCAAAAATTATGGTTCGTTTCTTTTGTAGTAGTTATTCCTCATAGTTGAATAGAAAATTATTAATGTTTGTATGTCCAGGCTTGTGGAATACTCCAACATTGAGGGCGTATTTGTGAAGCTAGGTACTCAAGTAATTATTTCCATCAATATATGCTGCAGTGACAAGATCGTGTTCTAGATTATTGTGTACGTAGATAGAAACACCACCACCGATGACATTCAGTCTTAAGTTAAAGTAATGAGTATAATTTTGAAAACAAAATTGTTTAGCTTAGTCGTCCGATCTGATCCATGTTTCGGCAAGTAAAACAACATGTACAGGTTTTTCAAAAGAGTGGATGATACATTTTAGTTCATCAAATTTACGTACACGAAGCTGATAACACACTTGTTGAATATTTTGCTTTTTTATTCTAGTTTTATTCTATTTTCAAAGAGACAACCAAATGCACATCTGCTCAGTATAATACCGCGCACGTACATTCTATAATTATTTACTATAATGTTTGTTATATTTTTGGCACTTATCACATTATTTTCCACACGTCCCGGGTTGACTGGGAGAGAATGTCAAAAGGCATTAAGTCCGCTCTTTGTAATCCTTTTATTAAGGTGTTCAATAAAGTTTAAATAAATAAATAAATAATTCCTTCATGGGGCAACAATATATACGCTTTTTCAACAAAGTCCCAGAAAAATTGCAGACCAAAAGGTTTAAAATATTTATTAAGCAAAAATTGTTTAGCAAGGGTTATTTTACTACTAAAGAGTACGTGATTGATAATAACCCCAGGGATGAGGTGATCGCTTCCATGCTATTTCTAAGTGTTTTCATAACAATTATATAAAATATTATATTGTAAATTGTGTTTAAAAAAAAGTCCCGTTGGGTTTCTTGCTGGCTGCAATAAGTATTACATGTAAGTCTATATTGAATTAAAATGATTCTATTTTATTCTATTCTATTCTGACTAGAAATTCATAGTGGTAGCCTGGAGATTGGAAGTTAGTGTTATTTCACGCTCGTGCTTCGGAAAGCACTTTAAGACGTATTTTATTCGCCTGATCTCTGAGCTAGGTCGTGTCGGATTGCCATCCAATCGGACTACGAGAGAGAGAGAAGAGGTAGTACACCTATGAGAAAGAACCTTTTGAATACACTGCATGAAAAGGCAGACGAAAGAAGAACCAGCTGCAGCACGAATGGAACAGCTCAACCGGGAATGGATCACGCTTGCACAGAATGGCAGCTTTTTACTATTAAAGAGCCATTCTAACTTGGCTCTCAGGGATGACAACTTCTGCATTACGATTCTTAATCGATCTCAACCTAAATGTCTCTTGACTACAGCATCCACTTACCATTAAGTATTCAGTGTGTTCACTTGTCATCCTTACTCCTATAAAGACAAGACTTGCCTGTACTCATCACGCTGCGTAGTCACGTTGCGCCAATCCCTTGTTCTTCACGATTTCGCTAATTCATTGCTTGTGGGGCCGCTGGGTGAGAGAGTGTCGGTATTACGATTTGCCGCTCTTCCTACCCTTCGCGACCAAAATTTGGTTGGCAGTGGAGTCTTAGACGATTACCCACTGCGTAACCGAGCCATTTAATTACTTGCGAGTCACCCATATTAATTAAAATAGGTAGATACAAGAATATGTCAACTCTACAGATGTTATCATTAACAAATTTGACACCAATTATTACTAAATACCCAGAGCCAATTTAACCCTACTCTTACAATATGACATATCCCTAACTGGATCTTCATGAGTTGTCCTTTTGGGAAATGCTCAATTGAACACTGACGCACTCGGTTATTTAAGCAACAGCCTTGGGCAATGGTTATCCAACTAATAAGCCTACATGGCGATTTTAAAATTGTTTCATTTAATCTTTATATATATAATTTTGTGTCCATTTGTATGTCACTTAACGCCCCATAAACGGCTGGACCGATTTTGGTGAATTTTCGGGTGTATTTTAGTGAGTCCTTGGATAATGATTTCTTATATTTACGCGAACACTAGACATTGAATAAAACTATTTTTACGGATTTTATCGCGTTTAATTTTACTAATTTTGATTCCGTTTAATTTTACTAATGTTTCAGAGAGCACGAGGGAACTGTTACAGAAAACATCTGGCCGCCGAGCTTCAGCACGTCGAGCAAGTATTGCAAGACAACAAGCTTCGGCTCCCGCTCCTACACAGTGACCGAGTGAAGCCGGCACAGTCGAGCGTGCCTGCTGCTACCCTATGTCAGAGGATTCACAGACAAGGTTGGCTACATTTTGAAGCGAGCTTTATTATACATACTTCAAGCCGCCGAAAAGATTAGTCAATTTTACCATCCGTCAAGTGTAATATCTCTCTACAAGATGCAGGACTGTAAGCTTGATTGTCAATGTGGTCTCTATTACATAGGACAAACAAAAAGATCCATTAAAACCCGCGTGAAAGAACATATAGCTGACGTGAGGCACCGACGCTCTGGGAAGTCTGCAGTCTGTGAACATGTTCAAGATCGTTCCCGTCATTACATCAGATTTGATAGACCACAAATCCTCGCAAAAGAACACCGATTCCTACCAAGGATGATACGCGAGGCTATTGAAATTAAAAACATCCTAATTTCAATAGAGAAGATGGATGGTGCTGCCATCTGCTTGGGATCCTATAATTAACAAAATTAAATCCAAACCCAAGCATACCACTGCAAGACTTCAAGATACTGTAAGCTCATTCTGTGAGATCGGACCAAAATTAATATTCAAAAACTGAAGGTAGCTGGCTAACTATGACATTGGGACGTCAACACCTCAGTCCCCCCGTGACCATGGGTGCTGTAAAGCACCCAAAACGTCGGGAATCAAAATTAGTAAAATTAAACGCGATAAAATCCGTAAAAATAGTTTTATTCAATGAGTCCTTCGATGATTTAAATTAATAATTGTACCCGGTGGGTGGTGCCGTTGTCGATATCCAGAAATCACCCGTGCGAAGCCGGGGCGGATCGCTTGTACGCAATAAATATTCTTCTATTTCTGTTTCATCAGTTCTAATAACTCTAATGATGGATATGTGCAACAACAATGCCTCCCTCGTGATAGGCAAAATTTAGAGGATTTGCATTAAGGCAAAGAATCGATTGGATTACCGTTACCGTTACAGCCTATTTAAGTCCACTGCTGAACTTAGGCCTCCCCATAGATTGCCGCATAAGAATATTTCGTTGTCAAGCGGGTTGACAACAGCAGTTTATTTTTTAATTTTAGTCCTTATTAGAAAGACGCTGCTGCGCATCTCCTTATTTGTTTCCCTCTGTTGCCTCTTACGACACCCTCAGTATTATATGGAGTAGTGGATTCTTACACCGCCACTACACGGTTTTTTGGATTGTATGGAAGGATTATTTTCCTTAATCGTCACGCTTGGCAAATGGATTGACGATCGCAGAACCAGACGCGAGCACCTTTCACGCTGTTCTTTTAGAATGAACACATTTCTGTCTATAGATCTGACTGTTTGATACAGACTTATTCTTAGTGACTATTTCAGTTAGAGGATTGAAGTTTGACATATTTATAATATGCAGTTATCGAAATAGTGAGGTTCAATTTATTCGACTTATATACTTTTAGGTCTAGGTGTTTATTTTTTTGCTCTCCATAATATTTCCAAATAGTATAGCTGATTTTTCTCAGATGTAATAAAATTTGCTTATGCAAATAGAAAAAGAAAGTATAATAAATTTTTAAATAACTACATTATAATATACAATATTTATTACAATAACAATAAATAATTGACTGATATTATACGTAGTATAGCTAGAGCCACGCTGCAGCTATATTATCACATGAGTAAAGAAACCGTACAGAGGCAAAGCTTCTAAGGAGCTGTCAAAATTGTTACCTATTTTGGTAGGGTAGTCACAATAGGTGAAGACAAATTAAACAAAATAATATCTATCATATTATTGCATTGTCACTGAAATTACGGTGTACAAAATTTCAACTGAATCAGACATCGGGAAGTGGTTCAAATCTAAATAATATATATAAAATCTAGTAAAAGTACTTGCAATATGTGAACTTAACCCACATACCTACTACATACCAAAGGTTATCAACCCACCCACATACCTACAAATGTTTAGTTATGTGGTTTATTAAAGCTTGTAATAACAATAAAAAGGTAAAAACACACCGTGTATTACCCTCTTCTTATTAAAAATAGGATCATAAAATAAAATAAAGGTACTTACTTGAAAAAGTAATAATCAAATATTTACTTACCTACTACTCCTTGGGATATTTAAAGTATGATATATTTTTTTTCTAGTATTATTCATACACAATATACAATAAACAACCATTATTAATAATACCACGTATTTACATTAAAATATTCAAACTTGCAACTAACAAAACAAACAACGTGCGTCGCACAGACCCTGAGATTGTTGTCCACTGGCTGTGCCAGCGAACCGGTTTTTTTCAGTCTCGCCGCGTACGCAACAAGCGGCCAGTGGTCACGCACACATGCCCCACGTGCTTGTAGTTGTGCAACCGATTCGCGCAGTTGTATGAAGCTTTGCCTATGTACGGTTTCTTTACTCTTGTGATATTATTGTGATAGCACAAATGGTTCTGCTTGACTAGGGAAAACCACGCTCTCACAGAATATCACTCATTTGTGCTACAACCATAATATAGCTGCAGCGTGGCTCTACCACGTAAAGATGGTGGATCGCTTGCCACCCTTATTCGATAAATAAAAAAACTACAAACAAAAATCATCATACAGTTCTACTCCCCGCGGTACAACGATTTTCAGCGAGAAAACGTAGCCAAGAACGCTGGCTACGTTTTCTCGCTGAATGGATTTACTAAGTTCTCGGACGTTGCAGCCGTTGATACAGTCCCCTCGGATCGATATTCTCTATACTTACTGTTGAACTTTATGTAAAATATTTATGAATATTTGATTATTTTATTTATCATTAGTATAAAACAAAGTCGCTTCCCGCCGTCTATACGCTTAGATCAATTATATTATTTCCATCACTAGACAGAATAATGTCAGAGAAATGTTTATATGTATAATACATGCATATTGTATATTATATAAATTTTCTGTCCATGTGTATGTGATTGAACTCCTCCTAAACGGCTGGACCAAAATCCAAATGGCAAATGGCAAAAAAAGTTTCGTAAATACGACTGAGGATTTTCGCAGCGTGACAAACCACCTGAGGAACGTAACCTGCGCGTGGTCGTCCGAGGCCTCCCCAAGGAGCTCGACACTGTCCACATTTTAGACGACCTAAAGGCCCAAAATCTCCCGATCCGGGAGGTGCACAGAATGGACCACCAGACTGATAATAAACGATTTTTAGATCTGTGCCTTGTCATCCTGGACCTATCTACGGAAGGCAAGGAGGTTTTTAACGTTCGGCGCATCTGCTACCTCACGGGGATTGCAATTGAAGCCCCTCGAAATAGGAGCATCGTTGGCCAGTGCCACTGATGCCAATCGTACGGCTACTCGGCCAGAAATTGCTACGCCAGGCCTAGGTGCGTCAAGTGCCTAAGTGACCACGGCACCACTGACTGCCCCCGCACGCCCGAAACGGTTGAACTCCCGAGCTGCGTCAATTGCCGCAAAGAGGGACACCCAGCGAATTATCGCGGGTATTCCAAAGCGCCGGAAAGGAAGCAGCGGGGAGGTAAAATCCGTCCCGGACGCGCGGGTCAATCCAGTGTTTCACGGTCTCGGCTGCCTGCCATCAAACCCGTACTGTCTTCGGAGCCCATTTCCTCGCCTCAAATCACCACCAAGCCCGCCCCAGTCGCCGGGGCCGAGCAAGGTGCTAGCCCTCCCGCGCCCTCCACGCAAAAACCTAACGCTTGGATGAAACCACTGGCACTCGTCGCCTCACGGCCAGCGTCGCCTCCCCAGGCTCTAAAATTGAAACCCGTCCCACAAGGCTCGTCTTCTTTCGCCGCTGACTTCTCTCTAGTCTGCAGCTTCATCAGCAACACTAACGTTGCTGAATTATCCTCTTTGGCCCGGAAACTCCGCGGAACCACCACCCCACAGGATAAGCTCAACGCCGCGATTGAGCACATAGGGCTAATCGACGCAATCTGGTCTTTCTAGTGCGCCTAAATACCTCAATCAAAAATCATAATGGCAATACAATCTTTAGGAAGAACTAAACCACGCTCTCTAACTGTCGCTTTCTTAAACGCGAACGGCCTTAGAGATCAAAAAGACGAGATCGTGCTCTTCCTGCGTAAACACGATATATACGTCATACTTGTGCAAAAGACCTTTTTGAAGCCTAGCCATCGCGACCCTAAGATCGCAAATTACACCTTAGTTTGAAATGATAGGTTGACCAGCCGTGCAGGCGGCACCTTGATCTACTACAAAAGGTCCTTGCACTGCGTACCAATGGACACTCCCCCGCTAATCAACATAGAAGTGTCTATATGTAAGGTAGCTCTCTCAGGCCATCCGCCACTTACTATAGTTTCGGCGTATCTACCGCCGTTTAAACGTGTAATCGAATCTGACATCGCAGATTTACTCAATCTAGGCTCCAGTGTCATAATAGCTGGAGACCTGAACAGTAAAAACTCCTCCTGGAATTCGCGTACAAACAACCCCAATGATATGATATTGTTTAATATCACGGAGCGACTAAACTTCAATGTTATCGCGCCTGAGACTCCAACCCGCTACCCATTCGCAACCAACTACCAACTGGACGTCCTTGACGTAGCGATACTGAAAGATGTCCGGTTCTCGATATCTTCGATTGAAACAATATTAGAACTACACTCGGACCACAGACCAGTCCTAGTGCAGCTGGGCCAGCCCGCAGGTGAGGTCCTTCAGACCAAAACCATTGTGGACTAGTTTAAGCTCGAGGTCAAACTCGACACTCCTACTCCTCTAAAGTGACCTCCCAGCACTTAGACAAAATCCCCGATAAGATAGACTCGCCAGAGGAGGCCAATGAGACGATTAGGGCCCTATCGGCCCACCTCACCTCTACAGTTGAAGAATACTTTCGTAAGGTTCGTGTGTCGAGCAATCGACACTTGAAACTTCCGAGTGACATTTGACAACTGATCAGAGCAAAGAATGCGGCTCTTAGACAATGCGATCACCATCGCACTATAGACAATAAATTTCGACTGCGCAACCTCCACCGTGTAGTGGCGGGTAAGAACACCCAATACCCCATAACTTTCCGTGGGTGTCGTAAGAAGTGACAAAGGGAAACTAATACAGAAGATGGGCAGCAGCATCTTTCTGATAAAAGCAAAAAGCAATAAAAAACTGCGGTTGCCAACCCGCTCGCCATGCGTGGCAACTATGGCAATATACCCCCCATGAGCTACGACACAAATAAATGGCCCCCAGTCCCCGGCGGCCCCGCTATTCCTGGCTACGTTGGCGACCATGGTAACGGCGGGGCAGGGGGTGCTAAGAATCTCCGGTGGAGGTTCGGTTGCCACCTACAACGACTCGACCTGGCAACATATAACGCACGCACCCTGAGAAGTGACGAGAAGATCCTGGAGCTGGAAGAAGAGATAGATAAGTTGCGATGGAATATAATAGGACTATCCGAGGTCCGAAGAGAATGGGAGCATCCGGCAACTTATTCTATCACCGGGAGGGCGACCATCTGTCCCAAGGAGGTGTCGGATTTATCGTCCACAAGTCTTTCGTTAACAACGTTGTAAAGATTGGTAGTGTGTCGACGAGTGTTGCGTACCTTATACTCAGAATCACCAAACGGTATTCGCTGAAGGTCATACAGGTTTACGCACCAACCTCGGCACACCCCGATGAGGAGGTGGAGGAAATGTATGAGGATATCTCTAGAGCCATGCATTCCTCCAAAACCCACTATACGGTGTTAATGGGAGACTTCAACGCAAACTAGGCACAAGAGAGAGCGGTGAGCTGAAAGTAGGAAATTGAATAGGGCCGGAAACCAAGGCCAGCAGCAGCTGGCCGACTTTATGGAGAAAGAGGGACTCTTTATGATGAACTCTTTCTTCCAAAGCGGCCCCACAGGAAGTGGACCTGAGCGAGCCCCGAAGGTTCGACAAAAAATGAAATTGCCTTCATTATGACGACCAGACGATAACTGTTCAGTGATGTCTCAGTGATCGCGAGGGTGAAAATTGGCAGCGATCACCGAATGGTGAGAGGCACACTGAACCTAAACGTTAAGTTGGAGAGGTCACGTCTAATGAAGTCAACGCTCCGTCCCCCTCGTGCTCTAATCCAAAGTCCCGAAAACTTTCGGCTCGAGTTACAAAATCGTTTTCAGTGCCTAGAAGATTGTAATGAAGTGGACGATATGAATGACAAGCTTGTGGAAACTGTTCATGCGGTCGGAGCTAAGTTCTGTAAGACCCGTCGCAGAAGAACACAAAAACTCTCCGATAACACTCTTAATCTCATGGTTGTTAGACGGGAGATGAAGCTGCAGTCTTCAGCAGATTTGACAGCATACAGGCAACTGAACAGACAGATCTCCAAATGCATGCGGCGGGACTTGCGCAACTTCAATATAGCTCGTATTGAAGAAGCGATCGAGCGGAACCAGGGCTCCAAAGTCTTTGCCAGAGATCTGTCTGCCAGAAAGAGCTAACTGTCGAAGCTGAAGACCGAATGTGGCAGCATCGTTTCCGGGACACTTTTTTTTTTGTTTTGAGTGAGATTGAGAGGTTCTATGGGCAGCTGTATACGTCATCGTTGGAGCCACACGCAAGTGTGAGTAACGATCCAAGAGCAAGTCTTATCCGACACTATTCCGATGATATCCCGGACGTCAGTCTGAGCGAGATTGGAATGGCTCTCCAGCACCTCAAAAAAGGCAAGGCCCCAGGCGAGGATGGAATTACAGCGGAGCTTCTGAAAGCGGGTGGAAAACCAGTACTTGAAGTGCTTCAGAAACTCTATGATTCCGTCCTCCATGGTGGCATTACACCGGAGGTGTGGAGCAGAAGTGCGGTGGTCTTGTTCTTCAAGAAAGGTGACAACGCTCTCTTGAAGAACTACAGACCGATTTCCCTTCTAAGCCGCGTCTACGTGCTGTTTTCGAGAGTCATAACGAATCGTCTCGCATGCAGACTCGATGACTTCCAGCCTCCCGAACAAGCCGGTTTCTGAAAAGGCTTTAGCACCATAGACCACACACATACTATTCGGAAAATTGTACATAAGACCGAAGAGTACAATCTGCCACTTTGCCTTGCGTATGTGGACTATGAGAAAGCCTTTGATTCCGTCGAAATTTGGGCGGTGCTGCAGTCCTTCAGCGGTGCCAAGTGGACTGTCGGTATCGAGGTGCCGAAGTGTTTGTACAGTAGGACTACGATGGCTATCCGAGTACAGAACCAGAGTACGAAACCTATCCAACTGCAGAGGAGGTAAGACAGGGTGATGTTATATCCCCGAAACTCTTCACCGCTGCATTGGAAGACGTTTTCAAGCTACTGGACTGGAAAGGATACGATATTAACATCAATGGCGAGTACATCACTCACCTTCGATTTGCCGACGATATAGTCCTTATGGCAGAATCGCTAGAGGACCTAAGCACTATGCTCAATGATCTCAATAGTGTCTCCCAACGGATAGGTCTCAAGATGAACATGGACAAAACAAAAATCATGTTTAATGTCCATGTCACACCTATGCCGGTAGTTGTTCGGAGCACTAAGCTCGAAGTTGTTGACGAATATGTTTACCTGGGACAAATAGATATGGGGCCGTGCTTTGTGGCATTCCGTGGGGGAGGCCTATGTTCAGCAGCGGACTTGTGAAGGGCTGTAATGATTATGATGCATTATGAACATCCAAAACGAGGTGAAACAGCGTATTAAAGAGTTTAGACATGTTAAGTAGGATAATCTGCTGACAGACATCGAGACATCACAAACTGCCTTCTGGCAGTTGACCCGAGCTCTGAAAGCAGAACAATCCTCACCTATGCCGCCTCTCATTAGGCCAGGAAACTCCGATCTCGCCTTTGACGACTCTGAGAAGGCCGAGTGCCCCGCGAACAGCTTAGAGAGCCAATGTACTCCCTCTAGCGAACCTACAGATCCCGCTCACCTTGCAAAGGTCGAAGCGGAGGTCGAGTGTAAGTCACAGAAGCAATAAAAAATCTCAAAAAGAAATCAGCACCCAACTCATTGGCATTAGCAACAGGGTGCTGAAATCTCTCTCCGCGCCAATTATATGCCTCCTAGTAAGCATATTATCCTTGTTGTATATATCCTTGGGGGAGGCCTATGTTCAGCAGTGGACTTGTGAAGGGCTGTAATGATGAGTAAGCATATTGAACGCTCTTCTTTCCAGCTGCTCCTTCCCGGACGCCTGGAAAGAGGCAGATGTAATAGGAATCCCGAAACCAAAGCAGCCGCGCAACTTTAGCCTCTAGCTACAGACCAGTCTCCTCAGCACACTGGGGAAAGTTTACGAGCGACTCATACTGAATCGCCTTCGTAAATACATCTTCGCTAATAAACTTCTTCCAGACGAGCAATTCGGCTTCAGACCTGAACACTCGTGTATCGACTAGCTACATCGCCTTACATAATACATTCTGAAATAATTCAACCTCCTAAGAAGAAGTCGTAGAATCACTTCGACCGGTGCCCTCTTCTTCGATGTCGCAAAAGCGTTTGACAAAGTCTGACACGACGGCTGGCTTTTCAAGCTGTATAAACTCAACGTGCCTGATAGGCTCATCCACATCATCAGAACTTTTCTTGCCAATCGCCACTTTCGTTATCGTATGGAGGGCACTCGCCCCACAAAACGTCCCCTCAAGGCTGGAGTCCCACAGAGCTCCGTCCTCTCCCCAATACTCTTCACACTCTTCACGAGTGACATCCCGAAGGACCCAGTAGTGAATACTGCTCTTTTCGACGACGACACGACCCTTTACGTTGCCCATCATAATAAAAGAATCCTCACCGAGATGCTTCAAATAACCGTCAACCGCTTAGGCGATTGGAGAAATTAATAGGTACGATCAGCCTGTACGGCCACCGCATCCCCTGGCAATCAACGGCCAAATACCTAGGGGTCACATTCGACTACGGTATGACGTTGGCGAAACACATTCGCAACATCCGCAAACGCGCCAAATTCGTCACTAGTCGCCTCCACCCACTAGTGAACAGCAAGTGCAAACTGTCCTTAAGTCACAAACTCCATCTTTATAAAGCGTGTGTAAGACCTATCATGTCTTACGTAAGCGTAGTCTTCGCACACGCGGCCCATAGACACTTGTACGACCTCCAAGTCGTCCAAAACAGATTTATTCGCATCGCCAACTCGGTAGTTACAGCTCGGTAGTACCAGCGAAACTTCGATTTACACAGAGACTGTCAACTTCCGACGATCTCTGAGTATTTCAATGAAATGTCTGTGCGCTATTTCGAGAGGGCTGAGACACATCCCAGCTACATACGCTCCCACTCCGAACGTTACGGAAATCCTCCGGAGGACCCGTAATGTTCTAATCTGAACCCCCGTTACGCTAGATGCCGACGACAGAAATGTCGCCGGCCATTCACACATAAACACTCACACTCACCTAGTGCCACAAATACAGGACAACAACGGATGGGACGCAACGAGTCCGCACATCCGCGTCCCTGGGCGGTTCTCACCGCCCACAACACCGAACGATACGAGTTAGGCGTCAGAACCGGGGCCCGCCAACCCTTGTTCGAACGGCCGTTAGATAACTCATTTACGTGCACTTTAAACTATCCTAGGAGTCATTGTTACGCAAGTAATAATATAAATTCTTGCAACTGAGTCCGATGAAGCTGTAAGATCCGTGTAGGCTAACAGAACAAACATCATCAGAAACCAGAGTTTAAACGAGGTACCTCTGAGATGACAGGTTGCCAAATCCCACTCCTAAGGAAGAAAAATCATTCCTTAGGCTCTTCTATCATCGTCTCTAAATATTCCACAAGACCCTAAAGCTAACGGAACATTTGAAGAGACAAGAACCTTTCAGATAACAACGTCTACTAACCACTTTTTAATATGTAAGTCCACTGCCGCAAGAACGCTTATGAGATTGACCGATCGCCGCTCCTTGCTGGATTTTTACGGCCACGCGCAAACTTTCCTCATCAAGTAATATGCGGATATGATCTCGGTAGCTTATAAAACAGATATTTCTACACACTCCATATCAACGGAATCATCATCGTCATTATAGACTATCAAATTCACTGCTGCTCAAATTTCAAGGAACCCAGGGAATTTAGAAAAATCCCTGGTAGGATAAAGTTACACAAACATTTGCACTAATTACTAGAAAAAAGTATACCAAGTTGAAGGTATATTTTTACTCCATTCAAATTTATAGACTAAGGCATCATTCATTTCTAGGAAACAGGCTTATGTTCAACCTATTACTTCTATGAGTTAGTACAAGTACCTGCGACATTGTACAAGTCATCATCTTATCCTGTGATAAACAATTACGACATAATCGTTGTTTTTAAATAGTTCCTTAATCTATATACATGGATATCACAATTCTTTTAATATTGTTTTTAACAGCGACTGTAAAAAATAGATCAAGCTGTCCA
This sequence comes from Parnassius orleans, assembly GCA_029286625.1. Lineage (NCBI taxonomy): Eukaryota > Metazoa > Arthropoda > Insecta > Lepidoptera > Papilionidae > Parnassius > Parnassius orleans. Next base: position 14,388 of record JAGSMP010002379.1, read on the forward strand.
GTGTTAGTAAAAAGTAAAATAAGTTTGTAAATTGAAACGAAAATCAGAGAAAAAAATTAATATTAACAAAATAAATTGGTGAATCAATCTAAACATTTGTTAACTTGTTTAAATTAGTACGATTTTTCTAGTGTAGATGGCGTTGATAGATATATAGATTGCGATATAAAGATGTCATTTCCTTTACGATAAGTGTGAACTGTAATTTTTTATTATTTGCTAATAAACCAGATCAAGTATAATGCTTGTGAGCACCTCTGGTTTTTTTTGACATACAGTCCATACCCCAAGTGTTCATGGTCATTCGAGCCGAACGTGGTTCATATCTGATATCATGACAGGTGCTTTTAGGAACGAAATTAGACCTTTAAGTTATCACCCTCGTATTCCGGTGAAGTGATACCTGGCACAGTCTAGTTACACTGTGAGGCAGTAATATACACAGGAATCAGACGCGAGAGTACGGCGGGAGGAAAGGAGATAGTGGACCACATTAGCAAACCGAAGCAGGCGCATACAAGAAGTGTAGCAGTTTATACAGACGGCAATTTCAACCCTATTGCCGTAGGGAAAGTGCGGTGCATAAGTGAGTGGTAATCATCAAAAAACTGTGAGTACATTTTAAAATTCATTATTGTGGAAAAGTGAGCCTTATATACCAAGCAAGATTAAATTTCAACTTTTAAAGTATTTCATTTATTTTGTCCAAATCTGAACTTTATTTTAAGAAAAATTAAACATAGAAAAAGTACCAGTGATTATAAAGACTTTAGAACTTAGAAAAATAATTCGAATGTAAATTGTAGACTTAGTTAATTTTAAGTGAATTTTGGTTAAGACGGGGAACCTATGGCCGATTTTTTTTTCTCAGATTTAAGTTGTTAAAACACTTGTAAAAATTTCAGAATTATTTCGGACTTGTAATTTATTTCATTTGGATTGTAAAAATAGTTAATACAATTGTGAGAAAGTTATTCCAATATAGGGTATATTTACTAAATTTTCTGAACTAAACTTCTGTTATTTACCAAATTGTTGTTACTTGCTTTTATCAAAGATGTCGTAACAAACACTTGTTAAGATTCAAGAGGATATTTATAATAGATTGTCTAAGTCGAAAAGTAACTTTAAGAAATCGCTCAAAGATAGGATTACTAAACAATATGTTGAAACTAGATTGGAGAATATACAAGAATTGTGGTCTCAGTTTACATCTACACATATTCTTATTATAAAAGATGATTCTAAGGATTTAAACTCCACTTCATATGTTAGGAATGATGTATACGATAATACCGAGACTGTTTATTTAGACTTAAAGTGCGAACTAAAGACTGTTTTATCTAGTTTAGAAGGCGATATCCATCAACAATCTGACAAGTCAATTTCAAGTGAGTTAGGGATTTGCAATATGGGTGTTAAATTACCTAAGATCGTTGTACCTACTTTTTCGGGAAAGTACACTGAATGGCCGACATTTAGAGATTTATTTATTTCTTTAATTGACAAAAATAGTTCGCTTGCTAAAGTACAGAAACTTCATTATTTAAAAAGCTATCTTACCGGGGAAGCTGAGCAATTGCTGAGGCATATTCCTATATCGGAATGCAATTATGACAAATGTTGGACTCAGCTTGAAACACGGTACAACAACAAAAATATTTATCACATTGTATATTAAAAAGATTATTTAGCCAAAAGAATATTCAAACCGAGTCATCTGAAGCGCTTAAGGAGTTGATGGATACTACCTCTGATTGTTTGGGTGCCTTATCAAACTTGGGCATTGACATAAGTTCATGGGACATAATTATAATTCATATCCTTACACTAAAATTAGATGCTAATACTAGAAAAGATTGGGAAATAAATGTCACTAGCAATGTCGAGTCTGATAAGTTGCCTACATTTGCACAATTTAAAGAATTTTTGACGGGTCGATACAGAGCTTTTGAGTTTTTAGAACCTGATTCAACGCACAAAGTAACTAAAAATAATTTTAATAGAAATAAATCTTTACATGTTATGAATGGCTTTTGTAAACAATTTTCGAAACGATGTTGACACTCGGCGTAAGTTTGTTCAGGACAATAATTTGTGTTTTAATTGCTTGGGCCAGAATCACTCTGCTAGGTATTGCCGCAATGCAATAACATGCAGAATTTGCAAACGCAAACGCATTCTTTGTTGCACCCAAAAAACACAGATGAGTCTGTTCATCATACAGAGGTCCAAGCGCATGATGATACGGATGTAGAACTATCATATGATGCAGTTGAAGAACAAGGTGATATGGTTGCTTGTTTTTCGAAAAGGCACGCTAGCCAAGTGTTATTAGCTACAACTCTGGTCACAGCAGTGTTTAAAAACGGAGCTGAATTCACAATTCGGGCGCTACTAGATCAGGGCTCTCAAGCTTCTTTCGTAACTGAAAGGATAGTGCAATATTTAGGTTTAAAGAAACAACCCACCAAAGGAATTATTTCCGGAGTTGGAGGTGAAAATATTTTAATATCAAAATCAATTGTTTACATTAAAATTCAATCAAAATATGATCCGACTGTTGAGTTTGTAGTTAAAGCTTACGTCTTGAAGTCAATTACATCTCTTCTTCCTACAAGAAAAATAACTGAATTAAAATGGGTGAAATAAACAATGTACAACTAGCAGATCCTCAATATCATACACCTCATAAAGTTGATATGCTATTGGGAGCTGAGATTTACTCTAAAATACTACAAGATGGTGTAAAAGGAGTCCTGGAGGTACAGTTATAGCACAAAAACAAGTTTAGGTTGGATTCTGTCCGAGCAATCCGATCAAGTGATGTTAGTTCATCGCATCTTAAAATTTTGCATGTTCACATGAATGAAGATGAGGCATTAAGAAAATTTTGGGAATTGGAAGCAGAGCCAAACAAAAATAAAGGATACTCACAAAAGAAGAATCTCGGTGTGAAGATCTATTTCGTCAAACTACAATAAGAAATGCAGATGGTAGATACGTAGTTCGTTTACCTTTTCGGAACGACGATCCAGATTGCAAATATGGCCAGTCGAGGGATATTGCACTGCTAAGATTTAAGTCTTTAGAGGCGAAATTTAATAAAAATATAAAATTAAAAAATGAGTACGTAAACGTAATCAATGAATATATCGAACTTGGACATATGGAAATAGTAGATCAAGCCCAATTAAAAAATATGATTGCTGTATACTTGCCACATCATGCTGTTGTGCGTAATGATAAGGACACCACAAAGTTCGGGTTGTATTCGATGCTTCCTGCAAGGGAAAGAATGGAGTGCCTCTTAATGACGATTTATTGATAGGACCTCCTCTTCAATCTGAATTAAGGCACGTCTTGATGCGATGGAGAAGGCATCCCATTTGTTTGGTTGCGGATGTCGTAAAGATGTATAGGCAAGTAAGAGTGGCTAATGAAGACACAGACTTCCAAAGATTATTGTGGAGAGAAGACGCTAATTCTAGCATACAGGATTACAAGTTACTTACAGTTACATTTGGTACTGCATCAGCTCCATACTTAGCAGTAAAGGCAATGCAACAAGTAGCTCAAGATGAAGATGACGAATTCCCACTTGCAGCTGAAAGAGTCATGACTGATTATTACATGGATGATCTCATGACAGGGTGTGAAAATGTGGATACAGGCCTAAAAATTTACAATGAAATGAACTCTCTTTTGGCGAAAGGCGGTTTTCAGTTACAAAAATGGTCAAGCAATAGCGATGATCTGCTAAAAATAATAGAAAAGGATTACTTGGATAAGGATAGGAGTGAAACATTTAATATTAAACAAGACGAAATAATTAAAACACTGGGACTTACCTGGAACCGATGCGTTGACTCTTTCCAGTATGCAGTGAAACTTCTTCCTCTGACTGAACCTGTAACAAAAAGAAAGGTTATTTCGGATATTTGTATACTTTTTGATCCCTTGGGTTGGGTCGCTCCTTGCGTGATATTAGCAAAAATAGTTATTCAAAAGCTCTGGATTGCGGGAATTGGATGGGATGACGTAGTACCGGCAAGCATAAAAGATGAATGGATGACTTACCGAAACGACTTACTCAAGTTGACTGAATGTTCTGTACCTAGGTGGATGGGAATGAAAAAATCTTATAAAAGAATTGACTTACATGGCTTCTGTGACGCGTCAAAACAAGCATATGCAGCCGTCGTGTATGTCAGAATAGTGGACTCTAAAGACAAGGTACATGTTTATTTAGTAACCGCAAAGACAAGGGTCGCCCCTATCAAAACAATATCAGTTCCGAGACTAGAATTATGTGGCGCAGTCTTGCTAGCAAAATTAATAATTGAAATCGCAGAAGTACTAAAGATAGATAAAACTAACCTCTTTCTTTTCTTGGACTGACTCTGAAATAGTGTTAGCGTGGATAAACAGTCACCCGAGCAGATGGAAAACTTTCATTGCAAACAGAGTTTCCGAAATTTTAAACATAATAGAGCCACAGCAATGGGGTCATGTTCAATCTAAGCAAAATCCAGCTGATTGTGCCTCTAGAGGTATTTCTCCATCCGAACTTCAGCGAACAAAGTTATGGTTTCGTGGTCCAGATTTCTTATATCAGTCAAAGGTGAAACCTGTAAAACCAAAAAATATATCGACTTCATTAGAGCAAGTACAGGTATATAATACAGTATCATCAGAATGTAATAATGAAAACGAAGAAAATGAATTTATTTTGCAGAATTGGTCAACACTTACCAAACTTGTTAGAGTTGTAGCATATTGTAGGCGATTTTTAGAATTAAGGAATATAAAGGCAAACAGAAATAAAAAAAAAATACTTAACCGCTCTTGAACTGAAAGAAGCATTGAATACTTGCATAGGATTTGTCAAAATAAAACTTTAAGAAAGAAATTCATAAATTGAAATTAAAAGAATATATTACCCATGGTCCATTAAAACCAATCACCCCATTTTTGGATGATGAAGGTATATTAAGAGTCGGGGGAAGGTTAGAAAACGCCGAAATCCTTTGGGACAAAAAGCATCCTATTATATTACCAAAGTTCTCAAGTCTTACTAACCTTATAATTGCTGATACTCACTATAGAACACTTCACGGAGGCCCACAACTAATGTTGAATTTTTTAAGGTCTTCATATTATATAATAGGAGTCAAACAATTAGTCAAGGCTTTTTATCGTAAGTGTATAACGTGTATTAGATTTGCAGCTGCAACAAGGACTCAACTGATGGGTCAACTACCTGCCATAAGAGTCACCCCTACTAGACCCTTCAAACGAAGTGGAGTAGATTACGCGGGCCCTATCAGTCTAAGGACCTCAAAGGGACGCGGACATCATGCGTACAAGGGGTATATTTGCTTGTTTATATGCATGGTTACTCGTGCTGTGCACCTTGAAGTTGTTAGTGATCTCTCCACTCAAGGGTTTCTTGCAGCCTTTAAACGTTTCGTCGCTCGACGTGGTAATTGCAGTGAACTGTGGAGTGATAATGGGACCAATTTTGTGGGAGCTTCAAGGGATTTACAAAAACTATTTAAATCTGAGCAGTCTGGAATCGCCAAGGATATAGCCGAAGCTTTAGCCAACAACGGTACCAGTTGGCATTTTATTCCACCTCATACACCAAACTTTGGGGGACTTTGGGAAGCTGGCATTAAGTCGTGTAAGCATCATTTAAAAAGAGTTATGGGACAGTCAACTTTAACTTTTGAAGAAATGTCAACGCTACTGAGTCAAATTGAAGCTTGTCTTAACTCACGACCGATTTCAAGATATAATGATGACGATGAAACAGTAGAAGCATTAACACCAGGTCATTTTCTAATAGGTGAGCCAATTTTAACAGCCCCTGATTACAATTTCGATTCATCTAGCATTACGTATGAAAGATGGCAACAGGTTCAAAAATGACCCAGGACTTTTGGAAACGTTGTTCCCAGGAATACTTATCTCATTGCCTGAAACGATATAAATGGACAAACCAAACCGCTGAACCAAACATAGGCGATATTGTTATTGTAAGGAGGACGATCTACCTCCCTGTCGTTGGCTTCTTGGTAGGGTGATTCAAAACATCCTGGCCCAGACAATCTTACACGAGTCGTCACGTTACGCACAAAGGCCTCTGTGATTAAAAGACCTACGTCTAAGTTGTGTATTTTACCTTTAATGTAAAATGAAATTTGTATGTTACTGTAATAGTTATAAGTTGTATCTATATCTTTAATGTGGGTTTTAGATTCATAGATTTTTAAATGATGTTAGTTAGAAAATAAGATACTATTAATAAGTGATTGTTTTGTCATGGTAGGCAGTAAAATAAAGGACATTTGGTCAATATGTCCTTGGGGGGCGGTATGTTAACTTGTTTAAATTAGTACGATTTTTCTAGTGTAAATGGCGTTGATAGATATATAGATTGCGATATAAGGATGTTATTTCCTTTACGATAAGTGTGAACTGTAATTTTTTATTCTTTGCTAATAAACCAGATCAAGTATAATGCTTGTGAGCACCTCTGGTTTTTTTTTTGACATACAGTCCATACCCCAAGTGTTCAACATTTTAACAAACACTACATACCGTTATCATTATAGCCTTTTAAACTCCACTGCTGAACATTGGCCTCCCCAATAGATTGCCTCATAGGGAGGATATTTGCCATAGTTGCCACGCTTGGCAAGCGGGTTGGTAACCGCAGGTTTTTTTTAGTTGTTATTAGGAAAACGCTGCTCCCCATCTCCTGATTTGTCTCCCTCTGTCGCCTCTTACCCACAGGGTGATATGGGGTAGTGGATATTCTTACACAGTAACAAAGAAAATCACACTCTGAAACATTACATACAAAATCAATTATATCAAGTCCGTAAACCAAGAATATATGAATATTCAACAATAGAGTGTTGTTAATACCATTCAGTGCTTAAACCATTTTTATTTTGTTTATTTAAATAAATAAATATAAATATTATTTATTTGGTTTTGGTCTCTTCCGATAATACTTTTGCCGTTATAAGTAATTATTTCCTTTTATTTTTTTTCTTCTTTTTTTTCTTTAAAAACTAGGGTTATTAGATAGATAATAAGACATTATCCCATATAATACTTTATTTACTTATTAACTTTCTATTTTATTTTTCTTTTTAACTATTTTATTTATTAACTTCTTCACAATACAATGACGCGTCGCTAAAGTTCTTAAAGCGCCTAAGTGGATAAAATTACTTGAAATGTATTATATCAACATCGGTGTACAAATTCTGCTCAAAACAATAACTGCTCGGGACAAACTGAGCAACAAGACCAAGGCGACCCCTGCCACGCTATCAGTGAATTTCTGCAACATCAGGGGACTTCACTCGAACCTAAACGCCGTCCACCAACATCTCGAGACAGCGAAGCCGGCCTTGCTCTTTCTAACCGAGATGCAGATGTCCTCTCCGGCTGATACTTCGTATCTCTCCTACCAGGGGTACAAATTGGAACACTCCTTTGTGCCTCGGGCTGGAGCTTGCGTATACATCGGAAAGTATATCTGTTCTCGACGCCTCGGCAGTCTTGAAGTTTCGGACCAGTCCGTCCCTTGGCTACGCGTAGACAGCGACGACCATCCGCGCATCTACGCGTGCCTCTATAGGTCCCATAGCGGTAATGCCGAAACAGGCCGACTCATCGACCACGTCCAAATGGTTACAGATTCCTTGCTACAACAGTTCCCATCCGCAGAGATCGTGATCTTTGGCGATTTTAACGCCCACTACGCCAAATGGCTCGGTTCACGTTTAACCGATCATGCGGGGACATCTGTTCATGATTTTTCCTTTGCATATGGTCTGACACAACTGGTTACTATGTCTACCCGGATTCCAGATGGTGGAGGATCATGCACCTTCCCTGTTGGACCTTCTGCTGACCTCTCATCCGGACAGATATCAGGTCTCCATTGACGCCCCTCTTGGCTCCTCGGACCATTGTCTAGTCTAGAGTGTGGTACCACTCACGCTGAAATCACGCTTGTTTTCTGCAGGTTGCCGCCGTGTTCGGCACTATAGGTCGGCCGATTGGGACGGGATGCGGTCTTTTTTTGCATCCTACCATTGGGGGCGGGTTTGCTTCTCGCCGGACGATATCAACATTGTTGCTAATTCTGTTGCTGATGTGGTACTTCAGGGTATGGAACTTTTTATTCCTTCCCCTGTGGTGCCCATCGGAGGCAGATCTCAGCCATGGTTTAGTCGCTCCTGTAAAATAGCATCACGCTACAAGCAGGTAATACCGGGCCTGTGCCGACGCATCAACTTCCCGGGATGTAAACACCAGCGCCCTTAAAATAAGTATAATTCCACCTCCAGGTCCTTCAAAAGTGTCATTTCCAAGGCAAAGTCAGAGCACATAGGCAGAATTGGCGAGAAACTAGTTCGCCTTCCTTCGGGAACCCGTGCATTCTGGTCTCTCTCCAAGGCTGTCCAAGGAAACTTCTGTCAGCCATCTCTTCCATCTCTGCACAGGGAGGACGACTCAATGGCCCATGCCGCAAAGGAGAAAGCTGATCTGCTAGGCTCTTTCTTTGCGTCCAACTCGACTCTCAATGACGGGGAAACACACCGCCGACCATCCCGCGGTGTGAGTGCTCCATGCCGGATGTCCTGTTCACACAGCGCTCGGTTCGCAAATCACTCCTCTCCCTGGACATCCACAACTCGAGTGGGCCTGACAGAATCCCCCCAATTGTGCTGAGGACGTGTGCTCCGGAGTTGGCATCGGCTCTAACGCGTCTTTTCCGGTACTCCTACTCCCTAGGCGTAGTCCCGAAATCATGGAAGACGGCTTTTGTCCACCCGATCCCTAAAAAGGCAACCAGACCCGTCTAACTACAGGCCTATCGCCATCACCCTTATGTTCTCCAAAATAATGGAATCCATTATAAACTGCCAGCTCATGCGGTACCTTGAGGATCACCAGCTGATTAGTGACCGCCAATACGGTTTTCGTCGGGGTCGATCAGCTGGTGATCTTCTGGTCTACCTAACTCATAGATGGGCGGATGCAATAGAGTCCAAGGGGGGGGGGGAGGGATTGGCCGTTAGTTTGGACATTGCAAAGGCCTTCGATCGGGTTTGGCACAAAGCGCTTCTTTCGAAGCTCCCTTCCTATGGGCTTCCCAAGAAATTGTGCAATTGGATCACCAGCTTTCTTGCAGATCAGAGCATCAAGGTCGTTGTAGACGGTGCATCTCCTATAAAAGAAAGATAACTACATCTATCCTGTATGAAGAATCAAAATGCAGATTCGTTGTCACTCCTGAGGATCAATATGGAAAGAAACACTTCCTGTGAAAGGGTCTGTGGTTCTCTATAGTGATCGTATGAAACACAACAACTTTAAGCTGCTATTTTTCGATGGTATTCAGTGAGAGCGTGGTCCTTTTTTATAGAATAATGGTGACAAACTAGCACACAGTGCTCCTGATTGTATGTGGATGCTATGGCTTGTAGACACCTTTATCTATCCTATGTTATGAAACAAAGTGCAGATACGTAGTCACCTCTGAGGAGTAAGATTGAATGCCTCGTTTCCAGTAAAATGGGTCTCTGGTTCTTTATACTCACCATACCAAACACAGAAGCATAAAACTACTATTTTACACTCGTATTTTGAGAGAGCGTAGTCTTTCCACGGTCGAACTGACCCATTCGCGATACAACAAAAATATAGCTGCAGAATCTATACGATATCTCCGTCAATTATCAACCGATTGTGATGATTCATTTTTTAAAATATAATACTCAAATGATCCTATATATATAAAAAGAAAGAATCCAGCCCTAAGGGCGGCAAAATATAAGGTAGAAATTTTAAATGTAACTATTAGAAGACTATTACGTGACTATTAGACGACATAGAGATTGTGATAGGTATTTCTATCACTCGAATCACAGGAAACATTGCCACATTTTAAATGCTGCTGAGTTTTTTAAAGTTTTTAGTCTGCTCAAGAGTTTGTCAGTTGAATTAGGTACTGTTCAGGAAGCTTAGTGATGTTTTTAGAAATTTTAATATTTTAAGAACTAACTAATTTTCTGTAGTTTTTAGTTTATTATACGACCTTAAATTACATATTCAATCATTCTAATGTTATGCTTGTTTTATTATCTGTATTTTCACTGCAGAATCTATACCACGTATAAAGTAGCTCTAGTATTATTATTATTTATACTTAGTAAGTTGTTTATTTTGTAGTAGGTACGTTCGCAAAAAAAAAACTATTGGCACTTGTTTGTAACGCATTTTAACTAACGTGTCATTTTATCAGTGACATAATATAGATAATTGTAGCAATATTGCGAGCAGTAGAAACATTTTTTCGTAAAAAAAAAATATTTTTGGACCTGGAAATGTGTTTTCTTCTTTAAATATTCTTGAAATGTATTTCACTGTATTATCATAGTATGTGTATTTCGACCACTTCTGCCTTTAAGAAAATCATTAAAGACATGAACCCCACCCACCAACTAAACCAAAAAAAAAAGGAAAGAACTCGATTCAACATGTATACCTGCACGATAAATATTAACTTGCAACTTATTACAAATTTATAGTTTACATGCAATAAGTCGCTTAAAATGAAGTTAAAATTATTTAATTACTTGTCTACTTACTACGTGTAAGTCATCCTTCAGGCCAAACTCAGCTCTGCGTTTAAAACAAAATGTGAATTATGAACGTATTATTTTTCTAAAAATATTATTAACAAAATCTCAAGCTTTGTAATAAAACGATTGTGACAGCGTTTTAACAATTTCATTGCATTTTATTGCATCCGAAATGTTTTAACCTTGTATTTAATTATGCCCTCATAAAGCATTGTCCACAAGGTATAAAGTAGATTGCATTGCGGGGTTACTGATAAATATATAATAACAAATTTTATTTTTATAGAAAAATGAAGTGACAAGCAAACTTACAGTCCACCTGATAGTAAGTGGCTAGGCAGCCAATAAAAATCTGTGACCAACTTAAAATAAAAGCTACAGATGCGTTCTTACCTCTGAGGACTAAGGTGGAATGTAATTATACTGACAGAGAGCCAGTATACTCACTCTACTTCAGACTACTTCAAATCGGAACACAACAATACAGATGGTGGCGTGAAAACTATTTTCTTCATATTCTTATTATTATAAGTATTATAAGCAATTTTTTGCACCTTGGGTTAAAAACTTGGTATTTTCTTAGGGATTCTAACCTATTTTAAATATAATATAGCATATTTTACTCATTGATAGTGTAGACTTCTATAGGTAAAATAATATTTTAAATCATTAGAGTTTATCCATTACAAACAAAAGCAAATCTTTAGTATAGATTACTACGTTTTATCAATCTTGGTTAAATTAAATTTTGTTAAAATGTATAAACTATATCTATACTATAGATATTATATATCTCTATAATATCTATTGGCACAATACTTGGAAACATTGGTGATAAATATTATAAAGATTAAAATCCGTCTTGAGACGCTTTTTAAGACACAAATGTAGAAATAAACGGAAGAACCGAGCACAGCGCCATGTTTTATTTTGCGAAGCAAACGGTACGTTGAAAATCCGGAAGAAATGTTAGATGTAAGAAATATAAAATATGTTTCAAAACGTAAGATTCTTTGTTAAATAACATTTTAGTTTTGATATAAGTACTCTACGATTATAAGATAAGCATCAGGTTTTAGCCGACTTCAAATAAAATAAGGAGGTTTACAATTTAACTATGTTTTCGTATGTTGTGCGATATCTCCGTCAATTATCAACCGATTGTGATGATTCATTTTTTTAAAATATAATACTTCAAAGGCGATCCTATATATATAAAAAGAAAAGAATCCAGCCCTAAGGGCGGCAAAATATAAGGTATGAAATTTTAAATGTAACTATTAGAAGACTATTACGTGACTATTAGACGACATAGAGATTGTGATAGGTATTTCTATCACTCGAATCACAGGAAACATTGCCATACATTTTAAAATGCAAGTGCTGCTGAGTTTTTTTTAAAGTTTTTAGTCTGCTCTCAAGAGTTTGTCAGTTGAATTAGGTACTGTTCAGGAAGCTTAGTGATGTTTTTAGAAATTTTAATATTTTAAGAACTAACTAATTTTCTGTAGTTTTTAGTTTATTATACGACCTTAAATTACATATTCAATCATTCTAATGTTACTTGTTTTATTATCTGTATTTTCACCATTATTATCATTGTCATTAAATCCAATCAAAGTCCACTGCTGAATGGCCTTCTCCTTATATTGCCTCTATATAATATATTAATATATAATGATAATAACAGAGGTATATGGTTTCTGACTCAAAACCGTGCTTTGTGACATAGTAATGATGATGGTCATGAATAGAGGGAATATTTGCCATTTTTACCGTTCTTGGTTGCTTGGCAACTATAGTTTTAATTAATTTGTGTTGTTATCAGAAAGATGCTGCCCATATCCCGTTTCATTTCTTATACCCATCGAATGACAGAGCAAAGATTCTCTGACGCCGCCTATACACGTCATTATTTTCTGTATTCGCTCATCGCTTATATCTAGAGTTATATTGATCGAATAAATGACCTATTATTTATCATTATTACAGCTTATCATATTCTTGCATTGTCATCCGAATTTTAGCTATATCAAAATTTCAAGTTTCCAGCTCATCGGAAGTTAATTTAAAATCAATCAATAAATTCCAAACGACAAACAGACAGTTACTTAATAAAATGTATAAAAAAACTACGGCTGCTTACACCCATGCAAATTTCCTTTATTAGGCAGTATCTGAGAAACCAATTTTCAGCTGTGGACTGTGATAGACTGTAATGAATGTAACTCTTAACAATTTTCAAGATGATTAATCTTAGTTGAAATCTGTAGAGTACGGCATATTGTAAAAACCTTAAACCAATAAAATGTTGCGGCAGCTCATCAATCAATTAAAAGCTCCCGAACGTAATTAATATTGCTGGTGTTCTCGTGGAACGTGTAACAAAGAGAAGGTACTTTCAATTCGGTTTTTTTATTACCATGATCAAACTAATTAAAACAAATAAAAACTGATTTTTATCTTTGACAACATATATTTTTATTGTATTCCTTTTAGAATGTATATCATTTTATAAAAGTATTTATATATGGTTGTGTCATTTAAAATGATAAAAGATGAAACATGCGGAGTTTCTTTCGACGTTTCTTCACCAAACAGAAGAACCTTATTTTGAAATGGTTGGTTCACCTAAATTGGAGAAATTAAAAAAGTGACGTTTTAATATCAAAGTATTAGTTTCTTAATTTTTTAAGTAATGGATAAAATATTCAAGTGAGTTTGAAGGAACATTTCAGGTTCGAAACGTCTGCTACTGTAAACCAACCTACCAGCAAGAATAGTGATTAAGAAAAATTTTACAAAGCAAAAAAAAATATTAGTATATTTTTAAATAGAATAAATGTAATAAACACGTCCATCTGCCCAATAGACATCTCAGCTATCTTCGAAGATATATCTAAGAAACAAAATTGCAGATGAGAACAGTTTTAGAGCTAAACAAAAACTGTACGACAATAAACGTTTTATAGCCTTCAATAGATTATTCGTGTTTTTTTTTATAAAACTGAAATTACAATCAAACTTACAGTCCACCTGTTGTTTAAAGACTACTGCAGTCCATGGACATTTGCAGCCAACTTCACATAAGGGCCTCCTCGTTTAGGTTTGCTAAACAAGTTTGTCACTTATGATGACTAAGATATAATGCCTTACATTATAATAATTATACTCTCCATACCTAGATAGATAGAACTAGGACTCTTTAAAAATAATTTTAAATAAATATCTTTATAGCGTTTGTTTTTCTTTCATTGCCGTTCAAGTTCGTCAATTTGTTTTTATTGAGTAGGAAAAAGTGTCGTTATGAAAATTGTTATTGAAAACGAAAGTTTTATTTTGATGTCAAAGAAAGGACACTATTTTAACTGCTTTATTTATATTCGTAGCCAATTTGGAAAGTCAATAATAATAAGAATAATGTCCTAGGCCATTACGATCACGGCGGGCAGTCTCAACGGAGACTAGTTATCTACTCAGAACAGGATTATAGGATAAGTGCAAAGTACATTAGTGCATTCTAGCTATGATACCAGCTCGACTCTTCAGAGTCAGTAATTCATTCTTGGGGCATTATGTATACAATTACAACAAGTCCCAGAAAATATACAAGGTCTCTATTACCAAGTATAAATATTTAATTAAACAAAAACTGTATAAAACGGTTATTATAATATAAATGAACACATGGTTGATAATAACCCCGGAATGGTCGATAAGCAAATAGATCTTATGATAAAGATATTAAACTTTCGATAGATGGCAATACAGCCAGCCCACTTACTCTAGACATAAATACCAAGACAGGCAACGGTAGCGTAAAAGGTGCAAGAGGGAGAGATTACGTCTGTTACTACAATCGGCAATTTGCGCGCCAAGGGCAAATAAAGCAATTCGCCTACTGTAATGGCCCATATCTAAGATTTTACTTACTGATAAAAAAAATTACGGACTGAGAACTATTTCGCACTGATAAAGAATAAGAAAGGAAATATAATATTTATAGATACAAAGTACGAATTGATGGCAACTGTTCAGTGATCGCGAGGGTGAAAACTGGCAACGATCACCGATGACGAGAGGCACACTGAAACTAAACTTTGTTGGAGAGGTCACGTCTAAAATCAATGCACCGGGTCCCTCGTACTTAATCCAAAGCTTCGAAAACTTTCAGCTCAAATTACAATATCGTTTCTGGTCGCTTCCAAGCTGTTTCTAAAATAAATTTTGTAAATGGTTATACATTAATGTAAAATTTACTTTAAAAAAAAGTCCCGCTGGCCTTCTTGCTGATTCTTCCCAGGACATAGGTTTTTTTTTTCGAACCAGTGGTAAAGTAGAACATGATTTTCAATATGAATTACACAAGTGATCTATATTGAATAAAAAAATATTCTATTCTATTGTATTCCCTTTTCCCTCACGATCATAGTCCAATGGGACTCCTACACGAAAAGAGAGATCAGGCGCCGGCAGACGGCTTTACATGCTTTCCGAGGTACGGGGACAAAACACAACCAACTTCCTGTCTTTGGGCTTCCTATGAGAATTTCTAGACAGAAAAACCCAATAACTGATTTCGGCTCGACCTGGAAATCGAACCCGGGACGTCATGATCAACAGTCGCGCTTATAATCTCTAGACCAACGAAGTAGTTAAAAATGTAAAAAAAATTGCTGTAAAAATGGTGGTTGAGTTTGGTTTTCATCATTAAAATATTATTTTTTTCAAAACTTCTACAAGTTATTTGTATTGAAGTAAAAACCAATATAAAGTCTAAAAAAATGTATAATATATGTCTGTATATAATATTTAAATATACTTACAATCCATAGTCATAATAAAAAAAAAAACTATAAGTAACTAGCTGTATTTAAAATAAATAAAAATATACAATATTAAAAACTATAATAAAAAAAAACTAAAACTAGTAATTTAATTATCAAACAGTCCTACCATGCGGTATCGTGCCAAGAACGCTGGCTGCGTTTCCCCGCTGAATGGCTATACTTAGCCTTTGAACGAGAAAAGAACCAGCCCTCTCATCACCAGTAGCAACGACCAGCCGCGGATGGAGTTTCTTTAAGAACTTCACCGCACGTGGACCCCACGGACCGATAGTCTCTGCAGCAAATGGCACAAATATGTAGTCATCTCTCAGAGACTCATATTTGCGCCACTTACTCAGTTCAGCTGCCTCTGATGCCGCCCCGAACTATCTACGCAAGTAGCATCCCACACTAGGGCTTTACCTCTCTCCCAAAATTGTAAAAAACTGTATTACAGTCAGATGTGCATTATGTGACTAAGCGACTGGCATGGGTAGGCAAGACTTATTGAATCATAGATTTGAGAGAGAGGAAGAATTCATTTAATCAAGTAGCAATGATTCATATTTCGTTAAGATTACATATAAATAAGTTAGTAAGTGTATTATTTATTTTAGATGGAAAACATACAAACAATTAAACAACAAATAAAAAAAAATACATAGTTAGGTACTACATTATTAGTAGATGTAATTGTAAAAAATGTCTATAGGCCACAGCATCCATTTACTATCAGGTAGACTATGTGCTCGTTTTCACTCTATTTTATATAAAAAATAAATTGATGTAAAAATGATGGAAACATTTCTTTCGCATATAACTAAAACAAAAGTTTTGTTTATAAAACCAATGTCTTGAACGAAAGCGAATATTTTTCTTGTTATGTAAATAAGAACCCTTCCATAAAAACCTGACCTGCTATTACCATAAAATAAAGACATAAATCTTTCCAGTTGTTTATTTCAGTGTGAAATTATGTAAATGTAACGGGCTGGGAATTTTTTTCTGTTGCCTTTATTTGGTAAATTCCTCCGTTTGTAAGGTTATTTCACTGAATAGAGAGAAATTAATAACACACGTGATTTAATGAAATATACATTTGAATATGAATACTGGTGTAGTACATACGCGAGAAACAGGAACATCGAGAGAAAATCTGCATGTCTAAGGAATCAAATATTTCAAGGACATGTGAAGTTTGCCGATACGCACTAAAGCGTCTCCGTAAAGAGAGACATCTCGCACCTTTCATGATACTCTCCGTCGTCATCTATAGGAGCCAGGAGATCTTTCTTGCATCACAGTCACCTCACATGGGGAGAAACGAGGTAATAGGTTCTCTTATGCCGCGACTACATGGCAAGTATATATTGAAACTCCATTATTCACTACAGCCTATGTAAGTCCACTACTGAACATAGGCCTACCCAATAGATTACCTCATAATGAGGATTTTGCTATAGTTGCCATGCTCAGCAGGCGGGTTGGCAACCACAGTTTTTGATGTGAAACAACTATTGGCATGCTTGCCAGTAAAACCGACTCGTATGCCGTGACGGCAAAAGGCTTGACGCTCTCTTATGCCGTCATGCCCCTTCTACGTCGCCGCTCTCAACTCCCTTGTGTGTGCGTCCGCGTATACTATACACTCTGTTGCTTCTTTGTTTGGGTTGTGTACTGCGTGTGCCTTTCTATTCGACTGTAGTATACTTGACGCGTTCATCGCTTGTATACACACTTTGTATTCCTTTTTAATATATTTATGTATAAAAATTACGTGTCACATTGTAAACTACTAAACTGATTTCAATGAAATTTTGCACACTGTGTGCAGTTTGGTCTAAATTGAGAGATATGATAGTTTTCATCCCGTTTAGTGACCCTTAATATTTTTTATTGTGAATTTAAGGATTTTTTATAGCAAGGGTCGTCGGTAAATGCAGAACAACGTCTGCCTGGCCAGCTAGTCAATATATATTTTATTCCTCATTTCTTTATTGGTTTTCATAAATTATTAATTCCACCATCAACTACGACGTTTTACTTCTGCCGGGCTTGCTGTGATGGCCAAATTTTTTAAATTATTTTGATTTGTAATCGGGAAAATGCTGATGCCCATCTCCTGTTTCAGTTTCCCTCTGTCGCCTTTTACGACACGTAATCTGTCGCCTTTTACGATTCGTAATTGAAACTCATAGGAAGTTATCCAGTGATATTATTTAGTAAGGAGATGCCAATATCCAGCAGTAGATTTACGGACTGTTGACGAAGAAGAAGAAGTATTCAGTAATATTGTACTGTTTTGGGAGCGACAAAGAGCGTTGTTTAATTTATTTTAACACTGTCAATATTATTCAAAGCAAATATGACCCGAATTCGAATACTCCCAGCACCAATGAAATAGTTAATTGCGATTTGAAGTGATGATTTACCATGTGCTCGACGGAGAAGAAAACATTGTGAGTAACCTGTCGGAGAAATTAAAAAAGGTAGATCTAAGATGTGAAGTGGGAGACACTATTTTGCCCTAAAAGCCCTCATAGAAATAAGGAGGCTTCTGTCCAGTAGTGGGACGTATAGAAGCTGTAATTAGTATCCAAATAATTCTGATAAATAAAAAGGAGTCTCTTTTTCCATTTTGTGACAATTGGGGTTTATCTTTTATGGATAGATTTTCTGCCAGTGGAGTCTAGTTTCTAAATAGTAATTTGCACTACGTGCTGGTATTTTTGCCATGAATTTTAATGTTACATAGTAAAAGTCACGACAACGCAATGATGCAAACTCACGGAATAGACTACATACTTTGTTAAGCCCTGCTCCTTACCCTTACTCTTACCTGTTTAGCAACTTGATTCTCATCTCCTAGGTTAAAACGAACATTTTTGACTATCTAACATCCTTTGTCTTGTGTCTCTTTTTTAAGAAGAAGGGTGATAAGCGAACACACAGTTCATCGGATGGTAAGTGGATGCTGCGATCCATAGACATCTAAATCTATCCTCGATTAAAAATCAAAATGCATATGTTTTCACCCTGAAAACCAAGATGGAATGCCTCGTTTTCAGTAAAAAGGGCCTCCGATACTCTAATCTCACAATACAGAACACAGTATTATGTTGCTGTTTCACGCTGGTATTCTGTGAGAGCATGGGCTAACCCCAGCCGCCCCATTTGTGTAGTAGCTATAATATAGCTGCAGCATAGCTCTACCACGTAATAAGCTTAACATCCCTTATATGTTTCCTTTAACAAGTTTATTCCTATTGTTACTTTTATATTCCGGTTAAATTAAAATGACAAACGAACTAATAGCCCACCTGATAGTAAGTGATTACTGTAGCCCATGGACACCTCCGAACAACTTCAAATAAAGAAGGATACAGATCAGTTGTAACTTTTACGGACATCTCTTAGATTGACTCACTGCCTGTAATTTTCCTAGCTCTTATACCGCTCAGATCGGAACACAACATTGCATGCAAACTGTAAAATAGATTTTTTTTATTTAATATGTATCAATACAAAATATTATTTGATATTTTAATATCGGTGCTGTGAAAAAATGCACTCATTAGGGAGTATGTTAGGGCTGAATCATAATGGCAGGATGATCAATTATGTGGTAGGAGAAAAGTGCGGTTATGATGTTGTGATTAGGATTAAGAAAGGCATGCTTTAGTGGTTTGGTCATGTAAAAAGAATGAATGAGAAAAGAGTGCTTTAATAGTGAATATAAATGCTGAATGTAACTACAACTTGGTTTTATACTATTAATTATTGAACAGTACACTATTTTAACCTATTATACTGGTGAAAACTAATAGACAATCGCTTTTAGTTTGTTTTTAGTTTATATTAAGATTCATATGTTATTTGCTAATTTCTCAGTACTTCGTTCAGATTCCGTAAAAATAATATTATTATTGTAATCTATAGATTATAACAAATAAATCAACATGCAT
Source organism: Parnassius orleans (assembly GCA_029286625.1). Classification (NCBI taxonomy): domain Eukaryota; kingdom Metazoa; phylum Arthropoda; class Insecta; order Lepidoptera; family Papilionidae; genus Parnassius; species Parnassius orleans. Next base: position 33,858 of record JAGSMP010002379.1, read on the forward strand.
TTCATTAAGTAGTAGCTAAAATTTGTGGGCCTATTCTCCATACAAAATAAACTATCTCCTTTCTATAGGAGCTGGACTTGACTTTTATTTTTCCATGTTCCAAAACAAACTATAGTTAGATTGGTTTTTCTTTTTATGTTGTAAACAGCGTCCTGTTTGAAAATCATATCTAAATAGCCACGATTTAGTTATAATAACATCAACAATACTTTTGAGGTTAGAATCAACAACTACCTTTTACCCGACTTCTACGTAGCCTAAAACGACGTAACCTAAAAGCGATAAGCGAGGAGGGTAATTAGCGATCTCGTTACCATTTATTTCAATTTCTCTCAGATAATTACCCAAAAAATAGGACATCTCTCAAAGCGCACCCCTTGTCTGTCCATCAGACTCCTAGAGTTTGATGTCAAAAAGGGCCGTCTGTCAAACCGTCTCGTGGAGTCTGGTCCGCTTCGCCGACAGATTTTGACCGACAATTCAATGAAAACTACACCTATATTGTTCTAACTTGAACAGCATGTAGTGTAGAAAACAAGGATGGCATAATTATCATTACACGTGAATCTTCACGTCACGTAGCGAAGAATCACGTCTTTTCTGAAATAATTCAAGGCTATTTTGTGGTTTCACCACTTCAACTCGCTGAAGGAGTTAGTGGCTAGATACCTACTGTCTTTCAGTCTTGAATACTCAAGTTGCATATGTATTGACAAATCGAGTAATGGTAGGTTACAGGAGTAACTTAAATGAAAATGAATGAATGTAGAGTACTTAAATGAAAATAGACTTGACATAAATACTTTTTCCTCCTCTCTTACAACTACAGCATCGAAGAATGCTGCTGGCTCTGATATTGTCGGCTGATGCCTGGCCCACCCAAGGTACCACACAAGCATCATAACATGTGCACAGCACACAAACGTTCTTCTACCAACTAAACTATTACTGCGATACTCTATTATAGCTTCCCTTCCAGACACATTATTTTCAATTAATATATAAATATAAATTTCTTTTCTCCAAATGTGTCTGGATTTGATTTTGCCTCTTATAAGTGAATTATTTCCACTTCCTGTCAAACGATACTCTGTTACATTAATGTTTTCTCTGCTTATTTCATTTCGTGTTCACTATAATAGGAGCTTGCCTGTCAAATCTAATATGTTACTAGGGCAAATAATATAACTCCAATATATTATAGACGGGGGAATATAATATTAGTATTGGAATGAGGTGTAATACTAGTAAAAAAGTTTATAAAATTGTTCCCTAATCACATTTATGATTTGCTCAGCATCATTTCTTTTTTTTGACCGAACACCGAATTTATTTAAAAGGCTTGCAGCTATGGAAAACATTTGCATCATATGTGGAACAGTTTTTTATTAAAAAAACCTAGCCGGATTATTTTAAAGTCTCGTTTGACGGCATATAGTCACACAACGACTCCTGTTAGCTTCCTCGGTGGTGAGCTAATGCTCACCCTCAAGCAGGGATTCCGTCATATATGTTTTGTAGCTGCAAGGCTCTAACAAACGAATTGAATCTCTAAGTCTAGAATAAAAATATCATTATTTTGAAAGTATTGTCTGAGAGGAGAGTTTTCATCTCTGAAAAGAGACTATGATATCTACATCAGATGTGGTAGCTTTGTATGGCCCAAAGCAGTCTACAAGTTTCTGTACTTATGTAAGGAATATGTGTTCTTTTGGAACATAATTGCAACTTTTGTTTATACAAATATATGTCCCATCACATATAATTATCATATTTTCATAATTTTGATTATAAATTGCATTTGGGATCATTAAATTCATGTTCACGTAGGCTGCCAGGCGTTTGCGCGAGTGTGACGTGTTGTCAGAGCTTTTGAACATGGACGACGAACTTTTATTTTAATCGAAAATTTTTACCTAGTGGTCGGTCACAAAAAGTAGAATTGGTGTGCATGAAATTAGTAAAGAAAGAGAACTGGAAGAGGGGAATAATCATGCGAGGCAAGTCCATTGGGTTGAATGGTCGATCTTTTGCAGCGACAAGTTCAAAATTGTTGATCTTACCTAAAGTCGTGAGTCAATCGCGTGCTCCGCCGCTAGTTTGACGTGAACACACACAAACAACTTCATACGTTTGATATTGCCGCGGACGCTCCGCGCGCGATAGTCGCCAGCTTGCTCACTACTTCCACCGCACCCGCGTTTTATACGTGAAGACTTGCATATAATGTTATGTATTTGATATTTCGTGACCGCGCTCGCCACCGCGCCCGCGAGTTAACGTGAACAAGCACTTGGCCGCTCGTCTTTACTGCGGTAAACTAATCACCCTATGTACTTCGTCAGCTTGCTGTTCGGTATTTGGAGAGCTTTGAGGTTCTTGGGGTTGAGGCTCTGGCTCTGACTCCTGCTCCGGCTCTGGCTTCTGTTCAATATTTTGCTGCATATTGTGTTGCAACACAACTCTCTTGAGTCTCAGCCAACAGGGATGACAAACATGGTCTGGTGAAGTTGCCTGAAACAACAAGAACTTCAGCCTTGTCTTAATATAAATGTTTTGGCTCATTATTATTAAAACCAAGCAAATAAAAATATTGTTACAAAACAATATTAAATTGCAGTGATAAATTCACTATAACATTGATACCAATACAAACCAAGAAGAAAAAGGTACATAATAGGAAAATCATAATAGGCAATTCTATTTTCAAGTTCAATATGTATTGCTTGTTGCAACTTAGATGGATTCTCTCTCACAATAAGGTCACGTTTACGGTTCCGCAGAGAACTTCCACAAATTATGCAAACATGCATGTGGCCACGGGAAGATGAGGCCCCAGGATCATTAGCTAATCCGCGGTTGACATGCTGCATTGCCAATTGTTTACAGGCATCACATATGTAATCTTCTTCAGTGGTCGAAAATAAGAATTAGAGTTGGAATATGTTATGTATGATTGTGTGTGATGGTTTATGTTAGTGTAATAAAATAAGTAGGTATGCAAATACGTACTATAACTGAAGAATTCTACTTGCAAATCTTAGAAATTACTCTGGTATCAAGCTCAAAAATGAGATGGTGGCGAAGTGTATTAATGCGTATGTTACAATTAATCAAAGATAAAGATAACCAAAGATAATATCTAAAATGCAAAATCGATGTTCAGAAATCAAAAGCACAGAATAATCGATTGAACACGATTTGAACAACCTTCTTGATGTTTTTCATTTGATAACTAATCTACACGTAAATAAATTGGTTGTAGAAAAGTTGACGGCGTCTCTGCGTTTGATCGCGGCGCTTTGGAGCCGTGTGTCAAGTCCTGCTCGGAAGTGGTGTTTGTAATCCGGAAATCCGGAGACCCTTTTTACTGGATGCGAGGTGAGAACGCATCTGTAGCCTTGTTTGTTTGAAGTTGGCTGCAGGTGTCCATGGAGTGCAGTAGCCACTTACCATCATGAGCATCAAGCTCTTTGGTCATTTAAATTTTATAAAAAAATGTACTAGAAATCTTTCTGAACCTACTCATTAATGAAAAAGAGAAGCGCCTTCCCCTTCCTTAGTCGCACTGCTCCAATGACTGTAGATGGACATTTTCTCAAAATATTTTTGATTGAAATGCAGGTTCCCTAACGATATATTATTTTCCAGCATTTTATAAATCTGTTCTGAAACTAATATCAGATTCGTGTATTTTCTAAGTAAAATTTCATACGAGTGCTCTGTACCGAATCTATCACATTTCTACTTTATTATTTTATATAAACCAAATAATACAATAGGTACAGACTCTTTCCTTAAGAGATCTGCTTTAAAATCATTTTTAGGAACGATATTTGCAGGATATGGCATTTTATTGTATTTTATGTAATACTAGCGACTCGTCCCGGTTTCGCACGGGTGATTTCTGGATCTCGAAAATAGCGCTACCTACCGGGTCAAATTATGAATATAAACTATCCAGAGACCCAATCAAACACACACAAAAATAGTTTGGTTTGGTAATAGCACTTATAAGTAATTTAAAAAAAAACTTTTTTATAGAGCAACACAACATAGTATATTTGATTTCTCAATAATAAAAAAATAATGTAAACTACATAATATTTTCATTTAATTTATTTGCGTCGTTTTTGTTTTGTTACTTTTGCATCATTTAATGTTATTTTTCAAATTTTAGAATTTAGTCGTCGGAATCTAGACGATAATTAATATCAAATTTAGTTTTGACTGATAATCAACGGAGATGAATAGCTAACCATAGGCATACACGCGATTGCGATTTATACTGTCGATTTATTTCATTCGGTAATTTGGTAACCTCAAAATTATGTACTTTCAATATTCTATTACCCGTTTTTTATTTACATCTATGTTTAAGTTTCAGTCCATATACTAGTATACAGATTAAAAGCTAATATAATGGAACTTTGTGTTTTCTTTATTTACGTATAAAGAAACACAAAGTTCAGAACGCTAACTTATTTTGTATTAATGCAACTGCTTTGACTTGCTCTCTATTCTAAAGAGCATGAGGTAAACATTCAAACATATACGTATTGTAATACAGTTGGTTAGTTTTCAAATTGTTGACTTCTAGGAAATAATTAGCAGAGCAGTTTTGTCGAAGTTAATTAAGTAAATTTAACAACTTGGAAAACGTCCAGTCTTTCAAATTGAAATAATTATTTATAGTTTTGATTTTAAAACCTAAATACCCGCGTTGTGATATATGTGTGTCTATTTATTTTATTGTTTCCTTTAATAAAAACCGTGACATTTTTGTACACCCGACTAGCAGGTTTCTACTTATGCATTTACTTCTATTTTTATTCCTATCAATATTCATCTTTATCTCTAGTGATACGAAATATTAGGCAGCTCTTGCCTTACCAGTCCGATACCTTATTTTTTAAATCCAGGAGTTCTTTCTATTAACAAAACGTCCTTTAGCGTCCTAAAAATACACACACGCACACACGTACGGGCACGCATACGCACACGCTCACAAACGCTCACGCACTCACCACGCACACTCACACGGACGCACAAGCACAATATGAGTACTATCGACAACCTATGGGGAAAATAATTATATGTGGTAGAGCCATGCTGCAGCTGTATTAATTGTATAGTTGTAGTACGAATGGGTCGGCTCTACTGGGGAAGGAACACGCCCACAGAATACCAGAGTGAAATAGCAGCTTAATGCTGCTGGTTTTCGTATGGTGAGTGTAGATAATCAGAGACCCTTTTACTGAAAAGAGGCATGCTGGCATCATAGGCAGATGTAAGGGCCACATTATGCACCTACCATCAGGTGGACTGTGTGCTCGTTTGTCACCCTTATTCTTTAGAAAAATGTTACCTACCCTTTACAGGTTTCTTTATTTTACAATAATTAAAAAGTTTGATGTTGTGATTTCTTATAATTGACCAGTAAGCTGAAATTGCAATTGGCCGGGCAAATTGCTCGAGAGCCTACAGAAGAATTTAGAAGGAGGAAGGAGCCTATACAAGGAATTTTCTCGAGTGGCAGCCTCGTCTCGGTAAGGCTGTAGAGTACTCTCCCAACTTTGTTAGCAGTGGACTTGTGAAGAGCTGTAATGGCGATAAAAATGATGTGATTTCACGCATATATTATTATTAGCTTATAATATTAGCATTATATTATTTAATTACTAGCGACCCGCATGGCTTCACTTGGATAGGATATATTTATGTGGTGTTATTTATATTGAAGATAATAAAGACCGTTTATTTTATTAATTTTCGTTTATTCCAAAAAATATCTTCAAGTTAATGATTTCTTATGTTTAGTGTTTACGGATTTTATCTCGTTTATTAACTTATATTAATCTTGAAGTTTTCGGATAAAGCAGAGCTTAGATCCCTCCTGGCATTTTCTCTACCTGTTCGTAAAGTTTCATCACAATCGTTTCAGCCCTTCCGAAGATTAGCCGGCGAGACAGACAGACAGACAGAAAGACAAAATTAAAAAAATGTTTCTACTAGCTTTTTACCCTCGGCTCCGCTCGCTGCTACAATTTAGAAACATTATTAAGACTACTCCAATTAAAATTAAAATTTCATAAATGTAGTTCTATTCACGATGAACGTGTGAGTGGAACTATATTCATGAACAGGAGTAGAAATATAGAGAAGATGCAGCAGCGTCTTTCTGATTATAGCTCAAAATAATAAAAATGCTTTTGGCAACCCGCCTAAGCGTGGCAACAACGGCTAATATCCAACTTATTTCGTAATCTATGGGAGAATCGAAATGATGAACGGGAGTAGAGGCAAAATAGAAACCAATACCTCATTTCGTCTCGTGGGTGTCGTAAGAGGCGACAGAAGGAAACTGAAACGAGATGGGTGCCAGCATCTTCCCGATAACAGTGCAGAGTAATAAAAAGCTGCAAATATACGGCCTATTTGACAAACAATGGGAGAAGCCTATGATCAGCAGAGATAGGCCTATTAAAAGCAAAAAGTAGCAGCTATACATCGCACTAATGGGGACAGGCCGCAGCGAGTTTTAGGACAAAAACAGTTAATTTTTTTTTTCATTTATTCAACAAACAGTTTCACAATAATAATTTTACAAATAATATACATACACATCATAATGAAATAAATTTGAAACCAACACCGTTAACCACGAATTATTAAACAAAAAATTAGCGTTTTTTGCAAAAGTTAGTATTTATTTTAAGTAAGCTGGCTATGAATTTAATTCAATCAAATTGCGTGGTGTTGAATTCACGTAACAGATTAAAGAAAACTGATTTTCTAAATGAAGTAACATTCTTGCAAATATATCTAGGGTAGTGAAGTAGCTATGCTTCCAGTCATTCGAGTCAATGGTGAACGTTTCCCAGCATTCGTTCGAGACTTAGGTGCAAATAGTTTATATGTACGGCATGCTCGAGTGTGATCTGACTGGTACTTTAAAACATAACTTATCCACTATATCAATACAGTCGTACTTATTATTACAAAGTCGTACAATAGCTTAACTTGTAATTGTAACCTCCTAGTTTTAGATTAAATAATTTATATTGTTGTAACAATTTTGAGTAAGACAATTTACTATGAGAACATTTAAAATGCATGCATCGTAGGAAGTTCTTTTGCACTCTTTCAAAGCGTTCTGAGTATTTTTTGTAAAGGGATCCCACACTGAGATGGCATGTTCAATTTGAGAGCGTATTAAAGATTTATATAAATACATATATGTACTTCCGTTTAAAATCGTTACTAGAGCGGATAACAAGCCCATACATCTTATATGCTATATTGAAATAACTTATACTTTTTCTTACTAAAACTTATATACTTACATTTATCTATGCTAAGTTTCAATTTATTACGGTCACAGTAAGCTGTCAATCGGTTCAGATCTTCTTGGAAATTTAAATGGTCACCAATATTTTCAATCGTACGGTATATTTTGAGATCATCCGCATATAGAAGGAAATTGCAATTTTTGTAACATTCGCTTATATCATTTATGTAAATTACTAACAACTTTGGTCCAATAATTGAGCCTTGCGGAATACCTGATGTTACTGTGACGATATCAGATTCATGACCATTAATTACTTTTTTGGGTCCTATTAGTTATATAGGACTTGAACCATCTCAGAGGTTGCCTCGAATACCATTGAAGGCAATTTTTCTAACAAGATTTTATGGTCGACGCGATCAAAGGCTTTCTTAAAGTCCATATATACAGCATCTGTTTGTTTATTAGAATCAATGTTTTCAAATAATGCAGTTACATAAACCATGAGGTTAGTGATGGTTGAACGCTTTAAAACAAATCCATGTTGTTGTGGGAGAATATTTTTGTGGATATAAAAGTGCTGTGTATGAGTCTTTCAAGAAGCTTTGTTATAGTAGGCAAGATTGAAATAGGACGATAGTTGGTCACGTCCTCGAGCCCCCCTTGTGTACTGGAACTATCCTAGCCATTTTCCATATATTTGGACAGACACCCTCTCCCAAGCATTTATTAAACAAAATCCGAATTGGTTTGTAGATAATTTTAAACGTTCTTTTAAGAAAAATCTGCGGAACGTTATCCGTACCGGGTCCTTTTGTAACGTCTAATGATTGGAGTTCTCTTATGATATAGTCATCTTTTATTGATATATTGGTAATAATATTATCAGTGTGAGTTTTTTTGTCTAAATCACTTATGTCTGTAATATCATAGGAGTCCGGCAAGTCTGAAGACTGAAAAACTGAGTGGAAGAATCTCGAAAACATGTTGCAAATATCATCGGGGTTGTCGGCTTTTGAATTATTAAATTTTACGCTACTAGGTATATTACATTGTTTTTTGCGGTTATTTATATAAGTCCAGAAATATTTATGTTATATTTAATACTATCTTCAACTTTGTTTATATAATTATTATAACATTTATTTGCCTCTTTCTTAAATCTTTCACGGTACATTGAAAATACTGAGTAATCTGCTTGATTTTTATACTTTTTCCATTTTACTCAAGCAGAACTTTTGTTTTTAAAAATATGTTTAAGAGATGAGCTGAACCAAACCGGGAAATATGAATTATATTATAAACATGTTTTGGAAGGAATGTGTTTACGGACAATGTAATGTTGTAAATTTGTTCATAAAATATATCTACACAGTAGTTTGCTTGTTTAATAGGTTTAAATTTAATAGGTGTTATATCTATATATCCCTCTTTCCCCCGGACCGTCTACTGGTGTAAACGTGTGCACAATCCATAGTTTTTCTTTTAATAATATTAATTTAATCAAAATTCGAGTCCTTTAATTCAAACGTAAAATAGGGGCACATAGACTGAAGGACGTTCGCTAGCAAGTAGCGCAATCAAACAGCGCAACATAATTGACCTCTTTGGTGCTCCTGGTATCCTGGTACGCAAGCAATTCGGCCACTGACAAGGTACGACTATTTACCTGCTCACGCGCAACGACACGCCCTCGAAGAGTGCGAAACCCCGCTCTCACATGTCACTGGGTCGTGCAAGGACAGACGCTGTGTTCATAATAAACAACTTCCACTCACACTACCACAATATCACTGCGCGCCTCATCCCGTACAATACCTGTTTGCGCTTATACTCCTGGTACTCGGATTGATTTAACTTTACCAGAAGAATGCTAAATTCCGACGTTGTCGTGCAAATAAGTCCTTTGCCGATCAATATAACCCAACAACATACAACTACGAACCAGACTGTAATTACTTACACACTTTTATTATCTCCTGGTACTTACAATGGAAGACATGAGCGGCAAATCCTTTCTGAGTCGAATATATCCGGGCAAACAGAACAAACACCCTCCTTATTTCATTTTCCAACGCAAAACACTAAGAGAATGCTACTGCGACTCTGATTTTGCTTTCAAACAGGAAGTCAAATCACTGATATCATCTCTAATGTCACCACAGCAATAGAGCTAAAGAAAATCTACCCGACACTTATGGAAATTAAATCCAAATAATAACATAGAAACCGCCATGGCTTCGCTGTCGGCACAAAATGAAGAGCTTAAAAATAAAATAGAACTACTCGAAGTACAAACAACGAAGGATAGAAATTATATCACTATTCTAGAGGACAAGTTAGAGGATCTGCAAAGGAGCAGCCAAAAGACTATCTTTGAGATCAAAAATGTACCAAAGACGACTAAAGAATCCAAAGAAGAATTAATGAAAATGGCCATTTCCTTATCTAATTGTAATTGGATGTTATATCGCAAAAACGGAGATTAGTGACATATACCGAGTTCATAACAAGCGTGCTAAGACTAAAAATAGTACAATTATAGTTGAGATGACATCAACTATTCTGAAGACCGATTTCTTGAAGAAGTCTAAAGACTACAATCGAACACATAACGAAAAATTATGCGCCAAGCATCTCGGATTTAAGACGGAAGAGTACACTCCAATTTATGTCTCGGAACAACTAACTGCAAAAGGAGCTCGACTTCACTTTCTCGCGCGTGATCTGGCAAAATCCAAAGGATATAAATACTGCTGGACAGCCTATGGCAAGGTACATATCAAAAAGGATGACAACTTTCCTACTATTACCATAACAAGTGAGTCACAAGTCCATAATCTTTTACAACTTAAATGACTAGGTGTTATATTATTGTTGATCATTTGTCATACTTACCATATTTTGCTCTGTTGTTACCCCTATTTATCTTGGGCCCATATGGACTTTAGATACTTAAAATTAATTAGCCCTAGGATAAATATTAAGCTTAATATCAGGTTAAACATTAAGGTATACTATGTAATTCTACTGATGATTACTTGTTGTACTCTCCATATTTTACGCTGCTGTTACGCCTATTTTTCTGGCTTTTATAGGGACTTTAGTTATTTAAAATTAAATAGTATTAGTATTTATAAGAAGCTTATTATCAGGTTAAATATGAACTTATACTATCTTAACATTGCGCACTCACTAATTTCACACTCATTCCCGCTATCACTTCCACAACAAACACATACACTCACATACACTAAATGTCTGTATAGCTACGTTCTTCTGCACCTACAAAACATTTTATAATGAATAGCACCTTACAGACTTTGAATGACATAGACAATCATGAAATAGCCCAAGTGTTCGACTGTGAACTCAACGACTTCACAAACCATATTAAGTCTAACTCCCCTGGCTTTACTATTGTTTCACAAAATATCAGATCTATTTATTCTAACACGACGACCTTCAACTAAATATAATATATCTTTAAATAGATATCGACCTGATAATCTTAACTGAATGCAGATTAAATCCAAATAAACAAATACCTCAAATAGCCAACTATAATTCACACCAATCTACTAATTATCTTAATAAAGCTAATGGAGTGGTCGTATATATTAAAAATACATGTCAATATAAAATAAGTGAAATAAAGCTTACTCATGCATCTTGTTTAGGGTCCATATCTCACCTGACCTTATAGTCATAGCAATTTATCGGTCCCCCTCAACCACAAACGCTGACGAATTTATCCAATCCTTAAATCTTCACCTTAGTACCATTAAATCAACTAAAAATGTAATTGTCACAGGTGACATTAATATTAATCTGATACTAAATCAAGGCGAGCAATCACATGAACGCACAAATAGGCAACTATCTCAATATGCTGGCAATGCATGGGCTCCTTCCTGGTCACTTGCTACCCACGAGAGGCAAAAATTGTCTAGACCATATCAATATAAAACTCGAACCTGCCAATAAAACTGCGGTCATTGCAATTATTCACACAACTATCACAGATCACTTCATGAATTTCCTAAAAATTACAAACAATACAAACGTAATAAAACCTACTAAAATAAAATCAGTTTTTCACTTTGAGAAAAAAGGACTCGACCACTTAAAAGATAGCAACCTGACCAACCTGCTGCAACTAACAAACCCTAACACACTAACTAATAAATTAATCGAAATTCTTCAAAACTGTATCGCTCTTAGTACTATTACTATTGTGATCCCGTCAAAAAATAGAACCCTGAAACCGTGGATGACTATTGGTTTATTGCGCTGTATTCACAACCGAAACAACATGCAACGGAGATTGAGACTTGACCCTTTCAATGAGGTACTAAAAGTTACCTACAAAAGGTACCGCAATTACTGCAACTGCATCATCAAAAAAAAAAAGAAAATATGACAGAGACGAACTTGCCAAAGCACATAGAAACCCTAAAAAAACGTGGGAGATCATTAACAACATTACACAGCGAAAACCTAAAAAAACAAATAACTTGGAACTCCTAGAACTATCCAATACTCCCCAGAACTCTACTAACAAAGTGAATAGCTTTTTCTCTAACATAGGAAAGATTCTTGCGGAAAATATCTCACCACCTCCGTCTTCTACAGTAACTAATAACGGTCCTAGCTCATCCTTATCTGCCTATACATCGGCCTCATCTTTTGCTCTACTCGACACAGACCCTTGTGAAGTTCATGCTACACTAATGGGTTTAAAACCAGACAGTGCCCCTGGTTGGGACCACATTCCAGTTAAATTTCTTAAAGCTGCACACGAACAAATTGTGCCAATTTTAAGCTATTTGCAAACCTTTGCTTTGAGCAGGGACTTTTCCCGGATGCTTTGAAGGTAGCCCTAATAACGCCTGTGTACAAGTGTGGGGACAGGTCAGACCTGTCAAACTATAGGCCAATTTCAGTTCTGCCATCTATCTCAAAAATCCTAGAAAGACTCTTAAACTCACGCCTAATTAAATACCTTTCTAAGTATAACATTCTGTCACCTTCTCAGTTTGGGTTTAGGCAGGGAAGGTCTACTGAGGATACGGTCATGTCTCTAACATCTACTATAGTTGACAAAGTGGATAAGGGTAGCAAATGTCTGGCAGTTTTTCTCGACCTCAAAAAGGCCTTTGACACAGTATCTGTCCCCATACTTCTAGACAGACTCGAAAACATAGGCATAAGGGGAACCCCTCTCAATCTGTTCAAATCCTACCTAAGCAATCGCAAACAAACAGTCAAAATAGGGGAGTTTACTAGTTCAGAAGAAACAATTTCATACGGTGTCGGGCAGGGAAGTGTCCTTGTTCCGACATTGTTCCTTATATATATTAATAACCTATGCAATATGACTATATTGACAGCGGTCGCATATTCTCATACGCGGATGATACTGCCATAGTCTTTGCTGATAAGACTTGGGCTAAAGTTAAAAGGTCAGCCAAAATCGGCCTGTCTAAGATTGCAGTTTGTCTCAAGTGTAACCTCCTCACACTAAATGCCTCCAAGTCCAATTTCATATGCTTCACCAAGTATACACACACACAACCACCACTCGAATTCCAAATAAAGATCCACTCCTGTGCTAACCCCCCAATTCCTGACTGCTCTTGTACAAAAATTGATAGGTTACAGTATACTAAATATCTGGGTATCATGATTGACCAACGCCTGTCCTGGCATATGCATACTGAACTGATAATGAAAAGGGTTAGGAATTAATATGGACTTTTAAAACATTGCGACACGTTGCCTCAGAGAACCTTTTGAAAAGTCTACGTATCATTAGCCAATCTATCCTTACCTACTGTCTGCCATGCTGGGGTGGGACAACAAAACTCAAATTTTAGAACTTGAGAGGGCACAGCGATCTCTGCTTAAGGTTATGCTCTTTAAACCCTATAGGTTTTCAACCCAAAACCTTTACCTAACCTCTAACCTACTGTCTGTAAAGAACTTTACCTACTCCACCTTATTCTGTAAACATAAATCCCTCCATGTGATCCCAAAAACCGATTATGAGTAGCAAAAGAAACTACTTGGTCGCTCCAACTGTCCCAGTTAGATCTGTTTTGCCAAGGCAGTATGAAAGGCAATCTTCCACTTATACAACCTATTGAATAAAGGCTAAACATCTATCCTCTAAAACTCCGTGACTGTAAACTAGCTGTGACTAATTGGCTTAAGACTAAAAGCTACGATGACATTGAGGCTATGGTATCATCGTTACCATAGTCTGTCTAATAACCAATAGGACCGCAGTAACGAAATCGTTAGTGGAGGAAGCTTTGTCTGACTTCCCAAGACATTGTCGTAGGGCTAACCTAAACCTAAACTTAAACCTAAAACATATATCTACACGCAGGTCAACAATATTAACCCATAAACACAATGCACACACACAAACACACACACACACACACACACACGCACACACATACACACACACACATGAGAGCACGCACGTACACTCAAAATCCCCACTCAGATACATCCATCACACAAGTGCGCTCCTTATCCTTTTTGTATTTTGTACTTTCTTTTCTTTTATTTTGTTGCCAATTGCATACACTGTATAATGTTTAGTGGAAGAGCAGGTCACCTTACAAAGTCTCTCAAACCCTGTATCTTAAAGCTTTATGAAATTGAAATAAACATTTTTATTTATTTATTTATATAAATTTATTATATTTAGTTACTTAAGTCTGCCACTAATTTCTCACCACGCAATGGGTTGACTGGCAGAGAATGCTAACTGGCATTAAATCCGCCCTTTGTAACCTTTTTGTTGATTAGAACAATGAAGTATTTAAATAAAAAAAATTAAAAAAAAAAATATGTCTGAAAATATGAAATCTATCTTAATATATTACGACAAACTGTTTTATAAGTTTGTATTAAAAGTAAAAAAAGTAAAAGAAGCAGCTTAAAAATATTTCACGTCTTTATTTTATTTAAAACTACTTAGACATCAAGGTTTCACCGCCAAGTTATTCTTTACCACTTCACTAAGCACGTGGAAAATAAGCAAATAAAATTTCCTTACCAGTTTCATTGGTCCTTTCGGGAATCGAACACTTTTGTTCCTGTGCTTTGAAATCTTACGGCAAGCTACTCGGCTCTAGTATTTGCTTAAATACTCATACAAACTGACAAGAAGCTTTTGCACTATTTTAGACCCCATCTATCTTGTATTTAGTCATTCAAACTATTCCATCATTTGAAGATGAAAATCTTACAATCCACTTAATTTTCAATTACTTACATCTCAGAGAGCGCCGTTTCGTCTCTTTGATCCGAAAAGTTATTGATTAATGCTGTACGAATGCCATGCCAGCTTTCAGGAATACCATTTGAATTTAAAGTGGTCGCGGCGGGTCCAGTTATTTTATTTAAACTCACAGGCATAAGTTCGATGGTTCACTGCCAGGATCATTACTTAGGTATGCAGCACATATTTGGTCACATAATTTTATAAATCTAGTTAGTACATTAGGGTTGCCGTCGAACTCTGGCACTGGGCGTAAAACTTTAAAAATAGTGTCAGGGTCAGCCATTTTGATTCCTCGGTAATTATATCTAACTCTAAATAACTTAAATCTCTATTATAATCTAAACTCTGTCTACGTGGCTGCCTACGCGATGTAGGTCACAGTGGGATGATTTCGATGGAAAATTTTGACAGGAAAGATTTACACTAGAAAAGGAAGCAACACTAGATAAAATTCTGGTGTATACATAAATTTCATCTCGGTTTTCCCGGGATCGATGTCTTGATGCATCCTCTTGGCTCGCAGTTGGTGCGTAGTAGATTTGAATACTCGTTTAAAGCTTGAAAGCTACGATAGTCAACTAACTTTGGTATCCTACCGACTGCGCCAATTACGTTAACTGCAGCCGAAGGACCCAAAACCGAAACTAATTTAAAATACTTTATTATAATATAAAAATTACAATATAATTACTACAACTAAAATAAAAGTGAATCAGATCGATGTTAGATCTAGAATGAATTTTAATTATTACATTAAAATAAAGTAAAGGTATATTGCAGAGCTCGTTTGCATCCGTTGACGTCAATGCTCACGTTCTGCTGAGTTCCGCCTCGTGCCGCTGCAATGTATCGGGGTCGCTGCTGTGTAGGCTCTTTACCCATGAGGCTATGTTATATCTCACTAATACACAAACATACATACAAGGTGCCCCAGGAGTGACCGCCCGGTGTCTGTTGATTATTTGGA